>PVKP010042163.1:0-18258 GCA_004027715.1 Plecturocebus donacophilus
GACCCCAAAAGCTGCCTAGTGTTCCAGCCCTGGGGACCTGGGCTGGCACATTCCAGGACTAGCACAGCACAGACCCCTGCTGACAGCCACTGTGGCCACTCGGAGGAACAGCACTAGGAAAGTCAGGTCTCAAGCATGACAGTGCACTGAGAGCACCCGCACGGCCTCCAGCAGCCAGTCTCTTAATTCAGGCCAAAGCAGCAGTCAGCCTAGATCACAGTGTCTTTAAAAGGGAGTATATGTACCAGGAAGCGATAAATCCAGACTACAGGCCCACAGGTGACTGGCTTCAGTGAGTACATAAAAAACGCGATCACCCATGGGTGAACCAAACCTCTGGCACCTACTTCTATGGTACCCCAGGCAGTTCCCAGAGAAACTTCCTAAAGCAGTGCAAGTCCTCCTGGCTCCTAGAAGATGACGATAATGCTCCCTGCTACAGCTTCAAGGACTCAAATTTGCTTGGCCAACACTTCACACGTTGTCATGTTATTTGTTCCAGTGCGATTTGAATCAGTGAGACATGAACTGACAGGGACTTCCCATCCTCGGCAGTTCAGACAGCCACCAAATCCTTTGCCATTTCCTGACTTGGTGGCCACAAATGATGTCTCCATTAGGAACAGACAAGCCCATCACACTTACCAAGTCATCTTTTATCTACACCATTGCAAAAAGCCTCATCTACAGACATCTTAGTCTAAATTTAATATTTTCATAGGGTATGAATGCACTACCTGCAACCCAAGCTTTCTGCCCTTGAGCGCTGCTGTTTAAAAGACACAGATCTGCCCCCCCACCAAAAAAAAGAAAGAAAAATGGCGAAGACCAGGTAACAACATGGGAACCCACTCATAACATGTCATGTGACAAACGCAGATGAAACCCTGTGTGCTCACAGCTCCAAGCATGCAAATATGTGGCATCCCATGGCCAGGGGCTGGAGAGGAACAAAGAAAAATCAAACAGACGTCAGGGTGGGAGAATGAATGGGGAGGACTGGATTTCTGCTCTTTTCAGCTTGTGTCATAAAAATGCAATATTTGATACCTTATGGGTTTAAGGTTGGTTTCTCCTCAGACACAAATGAGAGAGAGAGAGGGAGAGAGAGGAACAGGACTTGATGGAGCTTTCTGAGATCTTAAAGCCCATACTTAACAGTTCATGGGCCCCATATGCCACTCTCACTGAGGAACAACAGGTGAGGTACCTTCTCGAGTTCCCAAATGGAAATGAAGCCTCCTTAGTTCAGGGGCTGGGCCCCAGGTTGGGGGCGGGGGGTTTCCATCATGGCCATTCTGGTATGAGGCTCCCCTCTCACCCCTGAGGGAGGAGCATCCCTCCAGCTCAGAGAACCCCAAACCCCACCACAGCTACTCTCCCAGATTCTGAAGGAGCAAAATGCTGCCCCCAATCTCCCCCTCACCACCACCCCAACTGCCACAGAAGGAGAGTCAAGCACTCACTCTGCAGAAGCAGCGTTCAGGAAGAGCCACATTCACGGTCACCACCCACGAACACAGCATTCTCCCCAGAAGGCCAACAGCTGGCAAGGGCTGACCTGCCAGGACATACCCACTGGGGAGGCACATGCTGCCTCCACACCCCAGCAGTGACAGCCCCTGTGAGGGGGAGGGTTGTTCACACCCCAGGTGACGACTCCTAGGAGCAAACCCTCTGCCCCAGGCCCAGCCGGCAGACCCTCTGGTTCCCCCACAAACACCTGCAGGGCACCGTGGCCTGCCCAGCCGGCGCCCAGCATGGCCCTCTCAGGCACGGTGTCAGTTGGGCTGTCGAGTGTCCATCTCTCCTCCAGAGCATCCACTCCACAAGGGCAGCGACGTCCACCCATAACATCCCTAGCACAGCGCCTAGTGCATCGTGAGGTTGGTGACTTCTATCGAGTGACCAGTGGTGAGCGTCCAGCAGACCCATGACCAGGGGAAGCCTGTGATTCCATGTTCAGATCAGTTCCAAACCTTTAAACCAGAGGCCAATTTTCAAACAGCATCTTCTGCTAAAGCCCCAGGTATAAAACAGAGTTTTAAGGTGAATCGCTCTGACTGGACTGGACATCAGAGGTCCCTCATCTGACAGGCCCCAGTACTCACCTCTTATCCCCCAAACACACCACACCATAGCCCCCGAGATACCTCTGGGAACACAGTACGAAAATCACTGCGCAATGGAAGGGTGTGAAAGCATTCCAGGTAGGGAACTGTTTTGAATAATACATACGAAATTCCCAGTGGCTTATCCCATCCTTGGATAATCCTAAGAACCCTAGACCTGGGGGAAAATAACTCCTCACACGTCTAGGAAACTATCCCAGGCTGGGTCATGCCTTTTTCGGGAGGTAATGAGTTTCTCAGGGATGCTCTTAGGCAAGGTTGTTTCCCGAACTCTTTCAAGGAATTTCTGCCTCCCTTCCGAAGCTCCAGGGTTTAGGGGTATTCCTAGCTCTTGCATCCCCATGGAGGTCGTTAGCAGGGTCCTGTTAGGGCAGGAGTGTTGGCAGATACAACCAGCATCAATAAGGACAAGCTGGGGACCCTGCAAAGAGGGCTGCCATGGATTTCAGCCAGAGTCAGAGGCTGAAGAGAGAAGGGTCTGCCACTGGAAGGAGGATCCTTCCCAGGAACCAAAGCACAATTAGCTACCAGTTCTTATTTCTGTCTCAGACCCGTACATACAGCCCAGTTTCCCAGTTTCCTTTCTCCACCTAGAAATGCCACCATTCTTAAAAGTGAGATCGAGGCTGGGCGTGGCTCCCACCTGTAATCCCAGCATTTTGGGAGGTTGAGGTAGGCGGATCACCTGAGGTCAGAAGTTCAAAATCAGCCTGGCCAACATGGCGAAACCCTGTCTCTACAAAAATACAACAATTAGCTCAGCATGATGGCGGGTGCCTGTAATCACAGCTACTCGGGAGGTTGAAGGGGGAGAATCACTTGAACCCGGGAGGCAGAGGTTGGAGTGAGCTGAGGTTGCGCCACTGCACTCCAGCCTGGGCCACAGAGCAAGACTCCATCTCAAAAACAAAAAAAAGTGAGACTGAAAGACAGGAGAATCTCCTTGATTTGAAGGACCGGAGGAAGGGGCAGCCTCTAAGGGCTGCAGGGACTTAAGAAAGCACAGCTTAGCAGAGGGCCTGTGGCCCTGCTCTAACAACTACACAGAATGACCTGTTCTCTTGCATTTAGAAAATAAAGAGAATAACTTGTCATTAGATCAATTAGTTGATTGTTTTTAAAGTAAGTGGCAATATTGCATTCTCTTATAGTTAAGATTCCATGTCAATTCTTGGCTAAATCAAAAAATATACCAACATCTATAATATTATTCCTCAAGTAGGATGAGGGTCAATAGCCCAGGGACCAGAGGAGGTCCTAGGTTGGCTACCGAACAGCTGTGTGACCTCGGACAAGCAATCACCTTTCCCTCTCTTTCCCTTGGGGGAGTGAGGAGACTTAAAAACCTAACCCCATAGGTCCCTTCCAATTCTGATTTAGAATTGAAAATTAACCATCACCTCTGCCTCTGGTTGAAATATTGCAAATTCCAAATTACTGGGGTTTGGATTACTGGATCCCAAAATGTCCAAAACTGTAAGATTCCTCTTAGGTCTATTATTATTATTACTATTATTATTACACTTAGTTTTTTTTAAAATATATGTTCCCTCCAGAAGTTGAGATGGGGGACTTGGTCTAGCCAGAGCTGTGCAGGCACAGGTGTCACTAGAGGGCAAATCATAGCAGTTACCCAAACACTTAGTTTCAAAATTCCAAGATGACATGAGGAGTAGAAAAAGCGAGAAATCTGGGTGCCAATCTAATCCCTACCAGTAAATGTTCCCTTTAACAGGTGATGGGCTCCCTTTAGAATGCTGGCCTGAGGTTTCAGGCCCTCTCCCACATACCAGCATCCAAGGAGTTTCATCAACAACCATGATAGAGGAAGGTAGTTCAGGAAGGCTGTGTAAGGAACACAGATGCTATGAACTCCCTCTGCAGATCTCAGAGCCCAGAAATGTGTCAATCCCTGCAGCATGGCTGCCACATCCCAGGGAATGCACAGGCCCTCTGGTTCCCACCCCCACCCCAATCACCTCAGACAAACACACATATACACACACAACTCCTGAAGTCTTCAGTAGCTCCTATAAAACTGGTCTCACACAGCCTCTCCAAGACACTGACAATGAAGAACAGAGCTCCAGTCAAATCTAGCAGAAGTAGCCCCCAGCTACCCTTCTCCTCCTACTCCAGAGAAGCGTGAGGTCAAGCACAGAGGTGGAACCAGCTCCCTTTCTCACAGGCTGTTCTTGGCCTTTGAAATTCTCCTCATCCCATCACAAACCCTGCCTCAGAGCTTACTCCTTTACGCAGCTTTCCACACTTAAGCTGCTTAACTTTGCACTAACAACCTCTTAATTGCTGGGTTTCCAAAAGGTCTTCCAGAAATTGAGGGTGTAGATCCACCCACTCATGGCCTGAGTACTAGAGCACAGTTTGCGGGGAGGGGTGCCAGGACAGAGTATCACCATCTAATTCCTGCCTGCCGGAAAGCTGTTGCTTTTATTTTTAATTGTATTTAAAAGGCGGATACAGGGTACCCAAGACACCACAATAAAATGACATTAACTGTAAAATTACATTATTAATTCTTTAATCTCACTTGAGGCTTCAAGCTGTTGCTATGTCCAATTACCCGTGTAACCACCTGTCAGAGTCCCGGGGCTGTTTTGCATTACCTCCAGGACAGCGGTGGGCCCGGTGGTCCGTCAGGTCTGCCAGAGACTCGAAGTCCTGCTGACAGTGATCGCAGGTGTAAATTGATTCATCCTCCATGTCTTCATCATCCTCATTTCTCTCCTCTTGACTTGTCACGCTGTTCCTGTCTTCCAGCGCACGGCTGGTTTTCCGATCGCACTCTGGCTCTCCTTCCAGGCCACCTGCCAACAGGAAGAATACAGTCCATGTCAGCTGATGGGGTCTTGGGAAAGGGTTTTAAAAGAATTGCCCGGCATTTATTAAGATACATTTAATTACTCTACCTCCCGGGGTCCATTATCCTTGACACCTCTCAGTATATTAATAGATGGGGTTTTTTGTAGCATGTGGTGCCAATAATTCTCAACCAGGTTCTTTAATTCTTGGTGCAAATCTTCCAGGGGGCTTCCTGTCATCTCCCCTCTGTGCACGGATGCTAGGGATCGTGACCCATCAGAGAGGTGAAAAACCTTAGTATTTTGTCTCCGAAAAACCCAATTCTGTTACACACCTTTTTAGAGCCTCCATCAGCTATTCCTAACACACCTAAACTTTTAGCTTTCCCCACAGCCTTGCAATTTAGAGCCAGGAGATCTCTTAGCCAAGTTCACCTTCCACACAACAGGCCTCCCAGGGCAGTGACATTGGCTCAGTGCTTTGCAAAGATGTCCAACTCTGAAATAAAGGAAACAAATGTTTGAAGAACCATGATGGTCGCATCCCAAGCTTAAAATGCATCCAGGCTGGGCATGGGAGCTCACACCTACAATCCTAGCACTCCGAGAGACCAAGGTGGGAAGACTGCTTAAGACCTAGCATTCGAGACCAGCCTGGGCAATATAGCAAAACTCTATCTCTATTAAAAAAATTTTTTTTAATTAGCCTGGCATGGTGACATGTGCCTGTAGTTCTAGCTACTCAGGACGATTGCTAGAGACCAGGAGTTCGAGGTTACAGAGAATTATGATCGTGCCACTGCACTCCAGCCTAAGCCTGGACCCTATCTCTAAAAAATATAAAATAAAATAAACTGTGCTTAACCCTTCACCTGTGACCTAGTACTGGCCTAGAGAGCGAGAATCAGTGTTGGAATGATCTGGCTGATTTCTTTAAAATAAAACAGCAACTATGCTTAGCACTGCACAGAGAGTGGCTGATCTATAAGGAAAAGCAAATTTGTGACCATAATGATGCCTTGCATTTGTGCTGTGTTCCGTGCTTCTTCAAAATGACCATTATATATGCACAGCTCCACTTCACAGCCTTGCGCATCCTAAACTCAAGGCTCAAGGGATCATGTGGTCCAGCCCCCTGCAGAGAGGAACAGCTTTGTTATTACCATCTCACAGGTAAGGTACCTGGCATCCAGCCAGAAGAAGCAACAGCCCCAGCACCCTATAGAAGCTCAGCTCAATGTCGTGACTCCTGGTCTAGTTCACTTCCCTGCACAACTATGGGAAATGGAGCACAGCCCCAATCTTACAGATTAATAAGACACACCAAGAACTTGTAAATCTAAGTGCAAAAGCAGCATGGTAAATATAACACACAGAATATATCAGTAATCCTAATAAATGTCAATGGATAAAATTTGCCTGTTAAATGCAGAGATCTGGCCGGGTGCAGTGGCTCACACTTGTGAGCCCTTTGGGAGCATCCCAGCACTTTGGGAGGCCGAGGGGGGCGGATCACCTGAGGTCAGGAGTTCGAGACGAGCCTGGCCAACATGGTGAAACCCCATCTCTACTAAAAAAAAATACAAAAATTAGCTGGGTGTGGTGGCAGATGCCTGTAATCCCAGCTACTCAGCAGGCTGAGACAGGAGAACTGCTTAAACCCAGGAGGCGGAGGTTGCAGTGAGCCAAGATCGTGCCACTGCACGCCAGCCTGGATGACAAAGAGTGAAACTCTGTCTCAAAAAAAAAAAAATGCAAAATAAAAGTGTGTGTTGTCTATTCCCACAGCCCATACTGGAAAACGGGTCTACCAATCCAGAAACTAGCAGTGCTGATTTAAGTCAAAGAAAGAGATCCTATTATGCATAAAGGTGTTTTTGAAAACATATATGCATATGCAAAAGTGCGTGCATGTGCACTTGTGCATACATGTGTGTACACGCAACATCACAGCTACAGGTAAAGGCTCAGTGCACAACCTGTAAATCCCAGAGGGCTGGGCGCCGAAGCAAGAAAGACACAAAGCAAAGAACGTATTCAATTCAACATGGAAACCACAGTCCTATGAATATTTCAATTTGCAAACAGATAATGTTATAAGGGCTCTATTTCTCCCGTCTGCACAGAACATGCCCTTCCAAGCACCCGACATCAAGAACCTGGGAACACAAATCAGCTCATCAGAGAGCCAGCTGCTTCCTTCCAAGGTGGGGAATGTTGCACGACATGCCGCCTGGAACTGCGCGGAGGCAGTAAAAATCAATGTTTCCATTTGTGGCCCATCAAAACATCTCTCTTCTTACCAATTAAGGGATGTACAGTTTTTAGGTTCTTTTATTATCAGAATGCGCCAACTCCCAGCAATACAGAAATCCCATTAAAAGCCAGGCAGCATATTTATCTCAGGAAAGCTGATCTGTCGCTGCAGCGAGGGCAAGAAATAGAATGCAAAGCAATGAGAAATAGCATTCGGAGCCTTCGATATTGTAAGTCATCACACAACTGTGGTTACACAGTCAAGCACCCGTCTCTGAAATTCCTCGTTTACAGTCTTTCCTTAATAAAAAAAAAAAAAAATGTCTGTAGAAGGGGAAAATAAAAGAGCCATAATTCTGGCTTTATCTACTACACCAACTCTCCAGATAATAAGTTACAATCAGCACCACACTTGGGCTACTTTACTTAACACACAATTTAATAGACATATTTAAATTATCCCCTCGTTATTTTTTTGCCATATTTACTTGGCAGCACTTTCTATAATAGCTCATCTAATCCACAACTGGAACCACAAACATCACAGTGCATTTGATCTCTTTAAATCTGGTACATCCTGTTGACTCAGGAGTAGATAAATCAGAATGTCAACTCTCAGGTTTTTATAAGGCAAAAACCCATAAAGTCATCCAAGAGTATAAATCTGTTTTAAGCAACTGTCACCTCCCCTACAGCCGGCTACTAATGGGAAGAGAGGGCGGCTGTGCAGAAAGGGATGGAGACAGAGGCGAGCTCAGGCCACACAAAGGCGCGGAACTTATCCTCCAGTTCCCAGGGGGTCAAGAGGTCAGCCAGCCTGACCCTCAGGAAGGTGATGCCAGAGAGGGAAGACTCAGGGGCCCGAAGAAGTTTTGGGGAGCGGGACTTCCCTGAAGCCCCAAGGGCCCCTCTGCTGATTCAGCAGAATCAGGTGCTGGAGAACAGGAAAGCCTCCACCCCTGGCAGGGTTTGTCTCTTGCAAGGCACTTTCATGCCCAGGAGTTTCTGAACCTCACCTTAAGACAAAAGAATAAATGGTGTTATTTTTCCACTTGCAGATGAGAAAGCTGAGCCTCTGCAAGGCCACTCAAAGCCATGCCAGGATCGAATCTGCACGTTCACGTGTTCATTAAGCAGCACACCTTTCCAGGAGTCCCGGGGCCTGTTGGAGCCCGAACTTCTTCAAGGCCCAGGAGGCGGGAGTTCTGAGAACAGGGAGCTCCAAGGAAGTGAGTCCTACCTGGAGACTTTCTGGGGTTCCTCTTTTCCAGGCCCACCTGATAGGTTGCTCAGTAAGCCCTGGGGATGGAATGATTGGACCTTCCCTACTCCTCCAACCCAGCCCTGCCCGTCTTGCGTGCTGCCCCTTCCAGCCCCAGACCCTTCCCCCAACTGGTTCCTGCCCCGAAGCTGGACATCACCTGAGCAAACTCAGAGAAGGCAGAGCCCAGAGGCCCAACACCTGGCCCTGCCAGGTGAGTCCCATCACAAGTGCTGGCTCATTTCTACGACCTGGGCTAGAACTGTAATTGACCCACTGGTTCCTCCAATCACCCTGGAGCCCAATGACCCAACTTCAGCAGGCCGAGGAAAAGGCCAACAGCTCAATGCTTTTCTTCAGAGGCCTCCGGAGCTGGGGGAGGCTTCCCGAAAACAGCTCCTTTCACTCATGCTCCTCCCCAGTCCTCCTGGGGGATGCCTGCAGCAGCATGAAGATAGCATGCTCAGGGAAGGTCCCAGCCAAATGAACTTCAAATCAGAGGCCTCTCCCTCAGGCCCACATGCACGAGACACAAACCAACCTGGTGCTGTGAACACCAACCTGTCTGTCCAGCTGACAATATTCCCTACCTCCCAGAGCCCACGCTTTCCACAATAGACAACTGTTTTCTGATGTGGGCACCTGGATCCTTTTGCTCATGAATTAAACACTCAATGCTTCATCAAGTGCAGGCATCTTACGAGTTTATGCCATCATATCCCCATTTTACAGGTGAGGAAAGCAGAGCTCTGGGAAGTCATGCCACAGGGAAGTGGCGGGGCCAGGTTTCCAGCCCACTGCATGTGACTCTTAACCATAGCAACATGCAATGAACACCAGAGCCAGGTGTTGGGGTGTTTGTAAATCCCCTCAAAGTCCCATGTAGGGTCCTGGTCATGGCCCCTTAAGTTCAGCAGTGGCACTGCTGACCTCTCTCATTTATCACCCATCTCCACAGAAGGTCATCTTTCAACCCCGTAAACTGCCAAGTCTCCTTGGTCCAGGACTTCCCACTCCTGATCTTTGGCAGGAAGATTTCCATTAAATCTTCACGCAGCTCTCCAGGATCCCCGCAAGCCTGGGCGCCCATGGAACTCGGGGCCCCATTACTCTTTCCCCAAGGCTCGCTTTCCTTTGCAGTCAGAGCACTCAGCATCATGCACACTCATGCTTTTGTGGGCTAATTTGTCTACTCCATCTCTCTGTGGCAGGCTGTATTGCCACAGACGGCCACAGCAATATCTCTCACCCCACCTGCCCTTCTGCAGGGAGATCTTGACTCCCCCACCATAAGGAGGGACCGAATTCTCCTCCACAATCCCCCTGTGGCTGGCCAGCCTCAGCAGCTCCTTGACCAACAGAATGCAGCCAAAGTACTGTTCCAGACTTTTGAGGCTAGGTCAGGAGGCTTGCAGCGTCCCCACCACATCTCCTGCAACACTCCCCGTTGGAGCCCAGCTGCCATACTGTATAAAAGCCCGAGCCACGTGGAGAGAGAGTGCATGGAGCTCCAGTCAACAGCTCCAGGTTCCAGCACCAACTTCAGCCATGGGAGCGCACCATCTTGGACATCCCATCCCAAGGAGCCTTTGCATGACAGCAGCCCCATATCCCAAGCAGCTGCAACCATACAAGAAACGCCCAGTGAGACTGCCAGCTGAACCCAGTCAGCTGATAGTACTGTGAGAAGCAGTAATAAATTGTTGCTTCAGGCCATTACATTTTGGGATGGTTTGTTACACAGCAAAGGATAGCCAACTTTCTCCCTCTGTACCAGACTGTAAGCTCCATGAGGGTAGGAGCTGTGTCTATTTTAGCTCAGTGCCATCTCTCCCACCTCTGGCACACAGACGGACACATAGTAGGGGCTCATTAAATGTTGAATGAATGGATGAGTGAATGAATTGATTGGTTTCAAAAAAGCAGGTCTCTGAATCCCTACACAGGTGGAGGCAGAAGGAGGGAAAGGGGCCAACGTGAGGTTTATTGTCTCATGATAAGTATTAGATTGAACCATATAAAGGGACCATCTTTTTGGGTCAAAAAAGTTAAATACTGGCAATCTCAAATGGCTCGACTTCACATACGATGGGGTTGCCCTGTCCTGCCAGCTTCTTCCTGCAGCCAGGAGGAAGAGGGTACACCCATACCAGGAAATCCCACTACACCACACCCACCCAAACTCAGCTTCCCTGAATCCAAGATACGGACTTAGGGGACTTTCTATGAGCAAAGAGAGGCAATAACAAAACCTTTCACCTTGATCATGTTTCATTAGAAAGTAGTGAATTTTCAGGCCAGTCTCAGCGGCTCATGTAAGTGCTGTAATCCTAGCAGCTTAGAAGGCTGAGGCAGGAGGCTCTCTTGAGTTTGAGATCAGCCCAGGCAACACAATGAGGCCCTATCTTTACACAAATTTAAAAAATTAGCCAGGCATGGTGGTGCACGCCTGTGGTCCTAGCTACTTGGGAGGCTGAGACAGGAGGATTGATTCAGCCCAAGAGTTAGAGGCTGCAGTGAGCCATGTTCACAGTACTGCACTCTAGCCTGGATAACAGAGCAAGAGTCTCAAAAAATAAAGTAGTGAATTTTCCCACGTCACTGAGCTACTGCCCTTAAGAAAGGGCTTGCATTCAAGATGACGACGTTGACAGCAGAAAGTGGACCCTGCAGAAATCCTGTGCAGCAAGAGAGCTGGCCTCATGCCCCCTGGAGCGAAGGAGCAGCAGAGGCCTTGCCAGGGACCGAGGGAGGTGGCACAGCCTCCTCTACACCACGAGGGGATGCTGAGCACTGTGTGAGCATCTCCTGGTACCATTTTACATTCACATTGCCCCATTTCGATGGACACAGAGACCATATGCAGTAGGTACAATGGATACCCCCACGCTGCAGGTAAGTGCAATGAACTCACCCACTTTGTCAATGAGGAAAAAAACCAAGGCTCAGGAACCCATGTGCCAGTAAGGGCAGAGTGGGATTTGTACCCAGATTTTCTGACTCTAGATTCTGACTCCTTTTTTTTTTTAAACAGTCTCACTTTGTCGCCCAGGCTGGAGTGCAGCAGCGCGATCTCGGCTCTCCGCAACCTCCACCTCCCGGGTTCCAGTGATTTTCCTGCCTCAGCTTCCGAGTAGCTGGGATTACAGGCATGTCCCACCAGCTAATTTTTGTATTTTTAGTAGAGACAGGGTTTTGCCATGTTGGCCAGATTGGTCTTGAACTCCTGACCTCTGGTGATCCTGATCTCCTTGGCCTCCCAAAGTGCTGTGATTACAGACATGAGCCACTGCACCAGGCTGATCCTGACTCTTAACCACTACATGGAAAGGCAGAAAGGGAATGCCTGTGAAATCACGGGGCAGGGGACAGCTGGCTGGGTCCACTGCCAGGAAAAGGGGAACTGGGAGAGGCCCCAGGGGACCAGACCGCCCACAGGCTGCCAGGTCTGAGAAAAGGACATTTCCTACCTTCTCAGCAGGGCTTCGTGAGGTCATGAGCCAGGGCCGCCAGTGTCTCACCCTCCCAAAGGCCAGCTAGGAGAGGATCAGCCAACTAGTGTCCCTTCCCTCTCCGCCCCTGGCCAGCACGAGAGTCAAAAAAAAACTCTCCAAGAAGGATGCCTCTTCCTCACCCTGGTGTCCTGGGAGTCAGCTAGCCAGCACGAAGCCCTGGCACCCTGAGAACCTCCCAGGGACCATCAGGGGTCCCCCCTCCGGAGCCGCGCAGCCGAGTATACAAGATGGAGGCAGGAGGCCAGGAGCTGCCCCCATGCACCCAAGACAGAGAGACCCAGGGCAGAGCTCGAGAGGCGCGAGACAGACCCGGGTCCACAGCCACACACACACTCGCCCGTTCTTTCCTTCATTCATTCCACAAATACTTATTAAGAGCCTACTGTGTGTCAGGCATAACACATGCACATTTGCTGCAACATAAAGAGTGCTCCCGACCCTATTTATCTTGGCAGCCTCAAAGCCCACATAAAGGCTGGCACAGAAAATATGCTTAATAAATATGGGGTGAGTGAATGAATGAACAGGTGAATAAATGAATGCCCGAGAGGATATGCTAAGCAGTAAGGGCCAGCATCCTGGGCTGGGGCTGGTCACGGACCCAGGTTCCAGTCTCAGCTCGAGTACCCCCACCAAGAGTGACCTTGGCCAAGGCACGTCCCCTGCCTGAGCCTCTGATTCCTCATAGGCCCATAAGGAGCCTGAATATCATGAACCCCATCCTCTCCGACCTCACAGGATGGAGGTGGGGCTCACCTGAATGCATGGCCACCATGGACCGGCACGCGGCTCAGCTCCACATCAGAGGTTACAGGAGCCTTGTGGGGTTTCAAGGGGATAAGGGAGGCCAGAGCAGAGCAGGGATGGGTGGGAGGAGGAAGGGTGCAGGGGAGAGGGAGACCAGTGGGGCGGAGAGAGGAGTGAGAGAGCCAGGAACGGTGCCAGGTGACAGTGGGTAGGCAGTGGGGTCAGTGGGGTCAGCAAGCCCTGGGATGGCTTCCCCACCTCTTAATTCTTCTCCCAATCAGATCTGAATGGGAGACCACACCATCCACCCCCACAGAAAGCAAAACAACCAGCCGGCACGTTCTAGGCACATCCAGAGGTTACCAGAGAACCCAACTGTACAGGAGCCATCAGGACACTGGGGTAGAGGAGTGCAGTGGGGCTGATGGCATCAAGTTGTTGAAATCAAGACAGTCATTAAGTAACGACACACATAAGCAGCAGATGGCTGGGTGCACATTCTAGGGACTGTCGGAGATGACAGAAAAAACAGAAAAGAATCACAGGCTCTGAGGCCAGCCTGTCTGGGTTCAAATCCACACTCCACCATTTAGCAGCTGGGGGACCATGAACAAGTCACTTGCCCTCTCTGGGACTGGTTTAATTAAGTCACATTATTTTAATAAGGTGATATATACAAAGCCTGATGCTTGGCTCACAGGACAGCTCGAGACAATGGAAGCTGGTGAGCACTGTCTTGCTGCTGCATTATGATTCAAAGCAACACGTGCAGCATCGCACGCAGATGAAGAGTTGGAGGCGTCAAACCCGGAGGGATCTGGCACGCTCCTGAGGATGCAGGAGGACGAGGAATGTTAGGGCACAGGTCCTCTTGCAAGGCACAAAAATGTCCATGCAGACCAAAAGAAAAAAAAATCCACTCAACCAGGAGAGGAAAGTCCTGGGTCCAGGTTCGAATCCTCCCGTTCCCAGATTGTGCAACCCTGAGTAAGCTGTGAGTCACCTCCTCTGTGAAGGGGTGTGCTCAGCTTGCAATTCACAAGCCCACTGTTCCTGTGCCCGCCCCCTGTAGGTAGCTGAGGGAAAAACAGTCCAGGAAGACACCTACCATTGCCAAGGCCTTACCCTGGAGCAACAGGAGTTTTCTGTTTTTGGGGTTTTTTTGAGATAGGGTCTTGGTCTGTCATCCAGGCTGGAGTACAGTGATGCGATCTTGGCTCACCGCAGCCTCGAACTCCTGGGCTCAAGCAATCCTCCCACCTCAGTGTCCCAAGCTGTTAGGACTAAAGGTGTACCACCAGACCCAGGTAATTTTTAAAATTTTTGTAGAGGTAGGGTTTTGCTATGTTGTCTAGGCTAGCCTCAAACTCCCAGCCTCAAGTAATCTGACCTCAGCCTCCCAAAGTGCTGGGATTACAGAAGTGAGCCACTGCACCCGGCCGACATTTATTTTTTGTAAAAAAATACATCCTACACCCTCACAGCCTGCATGTTTCCTGAAAACATGTTCCCAAGGGCAAGATGTCTTTTCTGAACCTGGGCGCCAGGTCAAAGCTCTGGCTTAGCCGCTACTCAGTGTTGGCTTGGGCCCTGCTCGCAGAGAAGAGCGCTCTCCTCCATGAACACTCTCTCAAGCAGGCCCTGGGAGGGGTGTGGCCAGGGCTGGGCAAGGAGCCCACACATCCCAATTCCGCACTCGGCTTGTGCATCCATTGCTGGCCCCAAATTCCGTGAGGCAGCCATTATTTATCTTCAGGTTTAAAATATTTGCAGTGCAGGCAGCAGGGTAACATTTAGCACTCAGCCTAAAGGGTCCCCTTGGCAGCAGAGCTCTAGGCAAATATTTTAACACATAATTTGCTGCCCAAGTTTAGCTTCTTAAATAAGGAAGCAACTTCTGGAAGGCTGTCTGGGGAGCCCTGGTGTCCCCGTCAGTGCCCATGGCTCTGTGGACAGAATTTCAAGCCACGGCCCGTCAGAGACACTGAAACTGACCTCGGCTGCATCACACAAGCCTCGCTGTGCTGCTCCGTCCTGGCTGGCCATGAGGGACTGGATACAGGACAACCCTCTGCAAAAGTCCACAGAAAAGACTAGAACCTTCCAGAGAACGTATCTTCGGTTGTCAGGAAATCTAGAACCTAAATGATTAGCAATGTGATGACAATCACCTCCTTCAGGCTAGACCTTCCAATTCATTCATATCCTTCATCTCGTGACCCCTGGCCGCCCTAAGGGACACGTTACCACCAAGCCTATTTCACAGAGGGCAAAACTGAGGCTCTGATGGCTTAGACTGTCCCCTCAGTCACTCAGATAACCAGGGGAGAGAAGCTCTCAACTCCAGGTCCCCCACCACCACTACACAAATTACACAAATGAGTGTACCGGCTAATGGAGTGTGGAGGGAACGCACAGAAGCCCATGTAGGGAAGGGGCTCAACTCCTCTAGATAGTCCGCAGTGCAAACACACCTGCTGCTTTCTTAAGAAGGAAATCCATGGCTCATGCCTGTAATCCCAGCACTTTGGGAGGCCGAGGTGGGTGAATCATTTGAGGTCACGAGTTTGAGACCAGCACGGCCAGCATAATAAAACCCCATCCCTACTAAAAGTTAAAAAAATTAGCTGGGCATGGTGGCGCATGCCTGTAATCCCAGCTACTCCGGAGACTGAGACAGGAGAATCACTTGAACCCAGGAGGCACAGGTTGCAGTGACCAAGTTTGCGCCACTGCACTCTAGCCTGGGCGACAGAGCAAGACTCTGTCTCAAAAAAAAAAAAAAGAAAGAAAGAAAGAAAAGAAAAAAGGAAATTTACCATTCTATATAAAAATCTCTGGACTTCTAAATGTTGACTTTAAGTTTTAAGAAACACAGTATGGGCCAGGCGCAGTGGCTCACGCTTGTAATCCCAGCATTTTGGGAGGCCGAGGAGGGTAGATCATAAGGTCAGGAGTTTGAGACTAATCTGGCCAACATAGTGAAACCCCATCTCTACTAAAAACACAAAAAATTAGCCAGTGTGGTGGTGTGTGCCTGTAATCCCAGCTACTCGGGAGGCTGAGGCAGGAGAATCACGTGAACCCGGAAGGCAGAGGTTGCAGTGAGCCAAGACTGCGCCATTGCACTACAGCCCAGGTGACAATGCGAGACTCCGTCTCAAAAGAAAAAAACAGTATGGGCTAAACAATACTCCTTGGAGGGCTAGTGCAGCCTGGGGCTTCCCACTGAGGGTCTCTGCCATGGTCTGTGTCCAGTAAGAGCCCCCAGAGTCCCTAGAGCACAGGGTCATCTGCTCATTCCTCACCAGACAGAGGGGTCCCTGAGCAGTGATGACAGTGTCTCTTCTTTAGAGATTTAGGACCTGAGTTCAAGTCCATTTTTGTGCGAGACCTTGGTTGCTTGTACTTCTGAGACTCAATTTCCTCACCTAGAAAATGAGGATGGTACTCATGTGGCAAGAGCTCCCTGTGGGGCCACCTTCCGGGTGACTTCACTCCATGTGTCTGCTCCCTAGGCCCTGGTCAGCAGTGAGCTCCCTAAATGCTGGAACCACTTCAGACACATATCCTCCACATCTTCAAGCAGTCAACAAACATTTACTGAGCACCTACTATGTGCCAGCCCCTGTTCTAGATGCAAACACATGAAAGAACCATGCACAGCTCCGTGACCAAGAGAGGCTGACATTTGGTCACAAGCACCTTGTTTTTTACACATGTTCCACAAATGCAGGAATGAATGACTCTAACCTCCCTGCAGGGCTCAGATCCTAAACACAATCCAGAAAGGTAAAGAAAGAAAGCAGCTTCCCCACCTCACAGACACTTGCACTCAGCTCTCAACTACAGTGGGTCAGGAATGAGTGGAAAGAAAAGAAGGCAGATGAGAGGGAGGGAAAAAGCAAGGAGGGAAGCAGGGGGAGAAAAATAAACCACAGACACCCCCTGCAAGAAAAAACAAATCTATTTTTCCAGCAAGTAGTTAACGGTGTCACTCTTCCAAGCCTTACAATCTTAATAAAACTGATCTCGCTGCATGCAGTAATGAAGAGCAGTTGGACAAAGCCACCCTGGAACCATGAAAATTGTGCACTGTTACCTCCTCATGACCTCCTGAGGCAGTGACCATTCTGCCCTCTCCTTGCTGTCATGTTTTGTCTCTGGGAAGGGAGAGATGGGGGAGCAGGGCCGGCGGTGGATAGAGGAGGGAGGATGGTTGGGCAGCGTGGGGAGCTCGATAAATCCAGCTAATTTGTGGCCAGTGCCAGCGCCTGACACTCCTAATTGCTCTCAGTCCTGGAGTGGAACTCAAGGCGAGGATGCTGGGGCGCAGATCACCCCCCTTGTGGCTGCAGAAAGAGGATCCAGGTTAGGGGAAGAAAAGCCGGGAGAGGAGGGATCTGTACCCCTAAAAACTGAACCAGTAGCCAGGCTAGTGGAGTCTGGCTCAGAGGCAAGGATAAACAGAGGCAGTGTGGACCGAAAGCCCAGAGCCCAGGGGCCACGCATGATCAGTGAGCATTCCGGGCAAGGCGCGCCCTCTCTGAGCCTCGGCTGCCCCATCTGAAAATTAAGGCATGGACCACAGAGAAGCAATTTTTAAAACCATGCACTTTAGCAGTTCAACACTGTGCCAGGGGCAGGCCTGAGGGCAGAACTCCAAGGCAACACTTCCACACCCAGGGAGCCCTGCTGCTGCCTGCCTTCCACGCCAGGATCCCACAGCAGCGCTTTGCAGAAAAAGCCTCACTGTCAAAGTAGAAAGTGTGCAAAAGTTCACCCGGCCAACTCCTCAATTCCTCCTCGCCATCCAAGCCTCAGCTCGGTGAATCTGCACCCCCACAGGATCAGGCTCCCCTGTGAGCTCTGGGAGCAAGCTGGGCACCTCTCCCTCCCCACTTATCATAGCAGTCTTCATGATTTTATTTTCAGGATATGCAAAGTTCCTGGGCACGCAAGCTCCAGGCAGGCAGGTCTGTATGAGTTCTGTTCACTCTGCTTCCCCCTTCCCCCTCCTCAGCACCAAGCGTAGGGCCTGGTACACAGCAGGTGATTAATAGGATGCGTGAAAGAAGCAGTCTGGAAGGGCCCTTCCCACTCTGACACTTAAAGATCCAGCCACAGGTCTGTACTTCCTGGAAGGGATGAGACGTCAGGAATGGAGCACGAAGCAGGCCTCTGGTCCCACCTGCTGCACCGGGACACAGGAGGCTCAGGGACTCCCCAGACAAGCTCCAGAGCCTCTACTGTAACCCAAAAGCCAGCAGCTCTCTTCTCACCAATGACCCTCTCACCAACAAGCCTCCAGATGGGCCTGGAGGGCCAGGGGAGCCCATCTCCCTCCAGCCACAGTGCAGAGGCTCCGCAAAAAGCCTTTAAAAATTAACCAGTTGCCAGGCATGGAGACAGCCTGGCGCGCAGCCGTGTTCCAGGGAATACAGAAGTGGCACCTGGAGAAAAGGAAGCAGGCCTTGTGGAGTGGCTTTCCCGAGCTATCCCACCCAGGGAGGAGCACACGCAGATTC
>PVKP010042164.1:0-18275 GCA_004027715.1 Plecturocebus donacophilus
GACTGTATTTTAGCCTGGGCAATAAAACAAGAATCCCATTCTCTCTCCCTCTTTCTCTTCCTCTTTCTTTCTCTCTTTTATTCTTTTTTTTTTTATTCTTTCTTTTGCTGTTTCTTTCTTTCTCCTTTTCTCTCTTTTTCTAAAATCTCTTCTTTTTCTTTTTTTTCTTTCTTTTGCTGTTTCTTTCTTTCTCCTTTTCTCTCTTTTTCTAAAAAAAAAAAAAAAAAAAAAAAGAAATGAAATACCTAAATCATATAAAATAGATTTTCACCTGCGTGTAACCTATCTTAAGTGGTTTATAAATTTGCTTCTCTGTTCCTACTCATCACCCCTCTGGCCCCTTCTTAGACTCAGGAAAGAATAGATTTTGCATTAATCAATGAATCTTAGCATATCTCTAAAGTCCATTCAATCTACCTTGTTCTGCCTTTAATTAATGATATGCCAGACCAAAAGGAAACAAAAGGTGCTATTTTTAGCTGCTTTACTACATTTTTTCTTTCTTCTCCTTCCTGTCAAAAGATAACAATAACATGAAATAGCCACTTGACTCACTGCAAGAGAGATGGAGGACTAATTTAAGGCCAGTTCAAAAGACATTTACTTAAATTTTTGGTTAAGTAGTATTGATTATGCAAGCTATGGACTAGAAGAGAGTGAGCAAGGGATTATTGTGTGGTTAACACATCTAAAGGAGGTCTTCTTATATTCCAACAACTCTGACTTTAGGGCTACCCACACCTGAATTGAAGTAGGTTCAGTTGCAATTGGTAAAAGCTGCCATCCCATCTAGAAACACACTGGCAGTAGAGGTGCTAGGTTATATGTGTCTGTCAGCCCCATTATAATCTAAATTCCTGATGGTCAGGTATTCTGAATGCTTCTCATTTATGTACCTACCCGCCTTATATTGAACCCAAGATAATAAATAATTTAATAAAGAGATGGTAACTAAGAATATGAACCTTACTTAAGTGATAGACGCTCAATCTGAAACAATTGAACAGGATGTAAATTGTATTTTCTGCACCAGTATTATACTCGGGGGGGATAAAAAGCTTGCTCTAAATAAACTCAAATGCTATTGTACATCCTATATCTTCAAATCCATACAAACAAATAAGGTATCTTTCAATATAAAAAGGAAGTCTTGAATCATAACATCATAGTCATTCAGGGTTGGAAATGGGTCAGATGGACCCTCATAACAATCTTCGATGAAATATATACACTCCTGTGAATTTCGTAGCCAATGGGCCTTCACTGCTTTTGGGGGTGATCAATTCCAATTTTATAATTAAGTCTTGTTTTTTCTTAAATTTGTTTTAGAAGATCTGTTTTCTAGATTTTCTATCCATTGACTCCAACTCTGGAGAAATGTGCAGAACTAATGCCTCATCCATGATGCTTGTTTCCCTCCCTATACCCCTTAAATATTTGTGTTTCACATGGCTCCAGATTTCATCTGTTCTTTTCAACATGCTGTCTGTAGATATTTTAATCCAGACTCAAGACTTTGATTATTTATCATAACATATACAACTTCTACATTTCTCAATTGGATGCTCTATCAACAACCAAATTTTATTTCCATTGGTGATTCAACTTCATGTAAATTCCAAGAAACTTCACACATTTTCTCACTAAACACTAAACTCACCTGCTTGTCTTCAACCTGCTGCTTTCCTATAGTCCCTACCTATGTTACATATTTTACATAAATATTAAAATACTTTTAGAATTTTACAATTCACTAAAAAGTTAGCCTCTGGAGTTAAAACTGAAGTCTAACTTATAGGCTTATTGATTATAAATATTTTGCTATATGGCTTCATATATTTCTGTGTAGGGATTGTATGGCATATTTAAACTTACAATATATAAGATTACATGTATGTATATATGTACATATACATATGTATACATACGCACATGCATACGTTTATATACATACACACAAACATATGAGTGAAGCATCTTAAAACAGTCTTTTGCATATATAATAACAGCAACAAGTATAAAAGGGAATAAACACCCATATCTTTCTTTACAATAGAAATTATTTCTTCAAGGAAACTTTGTCTTTAAATATAACAATTCATTAAATGTTTGGGTTTTTAAACATTAATTATTTTTTAATTGACAAATTTAAGTTAGGTACAACATGATGTTTTGAAATGTGTGTGTATACATTGTAGAATGGCTTAACACAGCTAATTAACATATGCATTATCCCACATACCCGTCATTTCTTGTAGTGAAAACACTTAAAATTGAGTGTTTTATAGATGGTCAAGGCTACAACACATTGTTATTAACTATAGTCATCATGTTGTACAATGATCTTTTGAATTTATTCCTCTTAACTGAAATTTTATGTCCTTTGACCAGCATATCCCCAAGCTGGTCAATCCCAATTTTCACTCAATCCCACATCTGTTGAGTGAAAAATGGTTGGAAGACAGCCTATTTTACAGTGCCAAAGTATCACCCCAGAGGCTATTTGCTAACTTGGAAGTAGAAAATACAATTTTATAATGGTTAGATCATATATTCATTACTGTAAGTCAGTAATCAAACTTAGTGTCACCAGCAGCAGGTAACTAAGAATGAGAAGACCATTCTATAACACAGTATACAATATCAGCTATGAAGCTTTTCTGAAAACAAATGTTGATTGTTCAATGAAGACTTATGATTCAGCTTAAAGTTTCCAGAAAACATAACATCCTTAGTTTTTAGGATACACAGGTGGGAATAATTAAGGCATGAGGCATCATATCTCTAACTCACATTCAAATGGATGGATAAAAACTATCTTGAGAGAAACAGCTACAGCAAATAGAGCTTAACATTATCAATCACTCAATATTTTTAGAAAAACATTTAAAAAGTTTAAATGATGGTGGATGAAAATTGAATGATATAAAGCCTTCTCTCTAATGTGCAGCATGCATTCATGCAATGACATTTCTCTTTCTCCAGTGATGTTAAAATAGGTAATACTAGATTTGTAGTGCAAAGACTCATATTTGCACTAGCATCAATTCATAATTCTTTAAATCGTTCATGATCCCATGGTAGCCAGTGTTGTATTGTGGAAATGTAGAGGCCTAAGAGAAAAGCCTGTTGGTTTAAATTCAGAATTTTATTTGTTTATTTTTAATATTTAAATTGAGTTTCCAATCACAGTTCAAAACATTAGGGTTTTCAACCTTTTCTTTCCTTCTGTCATATTCAGTTATGTATAATAAAAACATAAAACATAAAAGCTTCTTCCTTTTGCCCTACTTACTACAAATTGTCAAGCTAGTTTCATGATAGATTTGCATGATCATGGTGCAGAGCTTTGGCATTAATTGACATTTTAAAGATGACCATTAATAAAAGATTAGGGAAAAGCAAATGAATATAAACTACTATCAATATGAGAATTGTGTTCTACAAATTGGATCAATTCTCATTGATTCTTTCCTACTAATCAAGAGGAATGCAGGAAAGGGGTACTTTAAATGGAGTATTGAGAACATTTAATTAGAAACCTAGGCAATGAATTATAAAATCAGATACCAAAAAAACCCTATATTTGTGAAGCTTTAAATTGACATCAAAATTCTACAAGATCAAATTAAAGTTAAAGTCAAACTTCTGTTTAATCATATGACTGAAATAATTGTTGAATGTATTTTATTATCTGCCCCATACTTTTGAACTGGGACTATGGGAAGGAATATAAGTTATGTTATAGAGATTGAGAGGAAAAAATTCAGTAGGTGATTTTGGGTGGTACCTACTTAAAAATACTTAGTGAGTGATGTAAATAAAGAATTATATTTGCAATAGCTGAAGAAATCTATGTACTATAGAACATTAAATAGAATATGTATGAAGTTAAAAAATGTATCACTAAATATTGAATCAGCTATTTTTTAAAGCAACAATATGAGAACAGAAAACAATGCATTAGTTGTTTCTTTATGTTTCTTTCAGATGGCAGAACCATGATTACAATGATCCAAATGGACAATACTTGTTAGAAACTGTGTTTTGATAAAGGTACAGGATGGTTATTTCAAAACTTGAAAACTTCATCTTCCAATACTTTTGAGAAAAGAAAAAAAATCAGAGTAGTTTATTATTTGGATAAGCTGAAATAAACTTAATGGAGAGTAGGTAATTTTAACCTGTGGGCTGAGATGCCAGGACTGCAGTAAATAAAAGAACAGATTTCATACAATGATCTCAAAATATATGTTACTGCTTTTTTCTCATTGTCTGGTTTAGGTGATTAGGTAACTGAATGAATCCAATGTGAAGAAAAGGAGATAAAACCTGCACTGATTATAATCACAAATAATGTTTATATAATGCTTTAGTTTATTTAACCCATCATTTTAAATGCATATATGTGTTCTCATGTACTACTTAACTTTCTATCATCATCCTAGCCATCATTGTCGCCATCATCATCATAATGATTCTCATCAATGTTTCCATTTCCGAGATACTGAAATATATGACATACTTCTGTCATGCAACTAGTAAATAATGTATCTGAAATTTAATTCCAAATTATTTCTGACTCCAAAGCACTCCACATTTAACTACACACCATGTCCTCCTTTTACTCATCAATCTCACTCTGGGAACTAGATGAAATTTCAATAGCATACAAACAATGGGCCACAAGCTTAGTGATTCTTTTCTAGTCATTGAACAATAAGATTGGATAATTTCACAAATCTATTTCTGAGCTCCATTAAGCATATCATCAGGGCTTCTTCATGTGTCCTTTTACAGACAGAATAAAATAAAGTATTTAATAAAGGAGTCAGTTGTGTTGAAGCAAGAAATACACAAAAAATATTATTAGAATAGGTGTTCAAAAGCATAAGGCTTTGACCACAGTGTTTTTAAATATATTGGTTTGGGGATCAAACTACTGACTGAAATCAAGATAAGGTTTTTTTTTGACAATTATTTCTAAAAATTATTCTTCAACAACAAAGATGCATCTTTTGGAATAAGTTTAAGGGTGATTAAGACAGGGTCATGTCTTACTCATATTCCTATGCCTAGCCCTAACACAGTGCTTAAGAACAGAGTTAACAATCAATACATTTTTTGTTGAATGATTAGATGAAACATTGGACCATAGTTTTGCTGGAGTCAAGAGTTTAAGATGGAAGTAACTTTTCTCCATGAATGAATATGAATTACTTCCTTATTTGGGATGTTGTCATATACTTATATATCTAAAATACTATAATCACTATAAATCTAATTCAGAACTATAGTATGGTAAATTGCTATTTCTAATAGAATAACATATTACTTCCTCTCTCTCCCCTGTAAATGTAATTTATACACTTGGAAATAGAATCTTGTTAACTTAATTCAAGTGAGGGTCTTACTGGTAAGAGTTTTTCTTCTTGCATGTTAAAAGGGGAATGATTAACAAACTGCATAACAAATGTAATAAATTGTGATAATATTCAAAACTGAAAAAATTATAGCATGAATAAACAAGGAAGATATTTAAATATTGTCAGGCAGGTGAATTATATTTAGGTTTTACAAATTCCCTCTGATTTGAGGAACGTCTGATAAAGATATAGAGATGACAAAGACATATTCTGATTTGAATGGAGTACATTTTTCTGAGAGGGTGCTCTTGAAACTAAAGTGATCTGATAACAGGTTGGAATAGTTCATTTGTCAATGTTACATTCTAGTTTTGAATCTCCAAAAGTGTTAGAATTCTGAAAACAATAATAGAATAACTATACAAAAATTGTCAAGTACAATTTGGTTTAAGCTAATTTGGGGTACATCTAGCTACATCAGACTGATGAAATCTGACTAAATAAAAGACATACAATATATATTTAAGCAAGAACATCAACAACAAAGATATATATATATATATACTTTGCTAATATATAAGCATTGTTTTACATATATAACAATATATAGATTTATATATATATATAAAACAATTCTATTAACATAAAATACACTATTGCAATATTAGAAAGGTAAATGCATTAATGGATAAGCCTATTTAGAAGAATATCAATGCCACAGAAGAAGCTTTTAATTCATTTCAATTCAACTTAGTTTGACTAAACAAGATAGAGTGCCTTCTATATAAAAATCATTCTATTGATGGAGAAATGCTCATAATTTTAAAATCATTTGTTCCAGATCTCTCCTAGTGGAAACACTGAAAAAGTAGAGCTCTTAAAGTAATTGGGGAAATTATGCTTCAGTATGACACAACATGTTTTTTTCTTGATGTCTGAATGTTTGGTAAAAGAAAATCAGGGAGGTTATCATAGAAATAGTGTGATGGCTACCCCTTTATATAATTAAAAACTGAGCCAATTGTCCGGTTGAGGTCTGCGTTTATTCAAAATCCTCAAATCAAATCCTCAATAACATCTGATGTGACAGATACCTTGCTGGGTTGGAATTTAATCTGCAGAGATTTGCTGCCTTGAACTTTATCTGTGAGAGTTAATTTCCGGTCTATTTTACTAGTACTTTTGGCTCTCCCCATCTGTTGACTTTTTTTGTTATTCTCTCCACCCACTTTGCCCTGGTATTCAAAGGCGTTTCTTTTATTGTGCTTAGCATCTGCTACTGTTCCACTCCCTTCCAGTCAAAGCATACGGTAACTTCAACACAGGCTAATTAAATGGTGCTTGAAGTTAGTTAACAGGTGGTGTCCCAGCTGCCCTTATAGTAGGAACAAATACATCTTACATTTTCAGGCACAGAAATGGCACAAAAGTAATACCTAAATTAATGGAGTACTCTTTTTATAGCATTAAAATGATGGATGGGGAATTAGGAAGAAATAGGATTCCTTTTGTAGATGTAGAAACCTGGATTTGAGATATGGTGGTCACATCTGAGATCTGAAGTAAAAACAGAGTTCTTCTTATCCTTTATCTAGTTCTCTCTTATCATTGTAGTATATATAAATGTTATTGCCACTTATCTTCAGTATGTTAATAATCCATGTTCATAATCACTGCTACTAGTTACTATGTAGAATGATATTCAAATAAGATTCACATTTTGTTAAATTCAGTCAAAATATCAAATTATTTACTTGACATTTTGAAATCTCTTTAGCTAAATATGTTATTTATTTAGATAATCAATACTGTGTGATGTTTAGGAATCATTAGCTAATCCTATGACTTTGGGCAAGTTTGTTTAGTTATATATTATTTATTGATTGGCCTCAGTTTCTTCACTTATAAAATATAAAATAATAGTATATATTTCACAGGAGTGTTGTGAGCATTAAATAAGTAATGATTTATAAAATCTTATGATAATCCTGTACACCTAGTAAGAAGTTAATAAAAGTTAGCTATTATTATAATTGATTCAAATTACAAACCAATTTAAATGGATCATTTATTATCTTTTAACAAGCAAAATCCTACATATTTTCCTCCCACAATGAGAAAAGACACACTCTGTCTCTATTTAGTGTGCCAATTGAGAGCTTGTATAAGAGAGGAAAAGTAAATAACGTTATCAGTTAAAATTCAAGAGAAAAGTGAATTTTGAAAATGTCATTTTTTTCTGACTGTTTCTTCACATCTTCATCATTGCATTTCCTTAGCACTCATTTACACAGACTGCCCCACTGAATCATTCAGGAAATATTTCCACATTGACAGCGTGTCATCCTTATGGCAGACTACTTGAACTACAGAACTTAGTTTGCCTAATTGCCTGGTTGCTTTGTGCTGATAAAGATGAATTCACTGAATTTTACTTCTAAGAAAAAAGAAAACACACTTGATATTGAAATTACCCTGCAGATTTCTTCACTGTTAGGATGAAACTTTTTTTTTTTCCCCTTTCCCAGTGGTATTTCAACATTGCCCCAACTTGTTTTACTGCCTCCTGTAGAGAGATAGAAACTACGCTTGGTGCATTACATGGTGATGGGGGACATCTGAAGCATCCAGATCATGTGACAACTGCCGATTTCTCCCCACCTGCCCTCCCTCATGTGTTCTGTGTTTTGTGGTTGCCATCCATCTGTGATCATTAAGGGCACCTCGAAGGCTGCATTCATTCAACTGCTAAAGGGACAAATTTCCTCCATGGTCTCTTCATTGTCTGCTTTTTCTAACCACAGTCACGGTTTTGCACTCTTCATTCTAATTGTGCTTTTGATTATTGGGGTCATTTTATTCCTTCAGGTTTCCTAAAGGTCACAGGGATTAGCTGTGTCCAATGGAGGACCAGAGAGAGCGGTTGAGGCTTACCCCCCATTCATCCATTTCCATTGATTTCCTCTCAGTGTGAGAGTGGCAATGATGGTTGCTGTTTTTTTTTCTTTTCTCTAACTCTCATTTGATTGCACCTTGCACCCTCCCCCACTTCTCCATAGAGGAAGGCTGTTTGTAGCAATGGTTATGGCACAAGGAGTTTCACTGCAGCAAATTCACACAGGTAGAGCACTGGTGATCAAATGAGCTTGCACTTGATTCTTCTTCCCTTTATTATTTAAGTTTACTTGGGTCACAGCCATTGGACATTTCTATTTTATAACCTAAAGCTGAATTTTAAGATGACATTCCCTTTTCTTGTTAATTCAGTCTAATTAATTACACACATATATTATGTGCATATTATTATTATAGTCATACATACTACATATAACATGCTTTTATTTTTGCTTTCCTGTCTATTATTTCTTTTTACACGGCTGATTCTGAGACTGATATTTGTGCTTTTTTTTCATGGGGGTATCTGTCAGCCTTCACTCTCGCAAGGACTTTTATAGTGAGATGATATGTTTCACTTACAAATATTTTTCCAAAGGAGACATTCTTATTGCAAATTAATGGAAATTTGTGAAACTTAAGAAAATAAAACAGCTATTTTTAAGAAATGTGTTTATTTATGTGCATGCAGGAGTGAGGTTAAGAATAATAAATGCACAAAATAACCCCAAATACCTTAAAAGATATTAGGATATTTATGTATTTATTCATATTCAAGTGATAGTGGGGATAGTTTGTTATGTAAAAGTATAATCTGGGCACCAATGCTTCTGGCTGAAGTCCATTCATGACTGGTGGTCAACAGTATAAAACACAGTAGGATGCAGTCCTCAATAAATTTTCCTTCTTCTGTGAGTTAAGTGAGAAGTAACTTTGTAGTTGGTAAGATTATCAGAAGGAATATTTGATGTACTTATTACATAATATGGCCTCCTAAGCAGAAATGTGTTTCAAAAACTATATTGCACATTGCAATTAGAAGATATTGCACCAACTAATTTCTTCCTTCTTCAGTCTCTTATTTATAATTCATAATATATTAATTGTACAATATGCAGTATATGCTCATCTGTAGATTCAGTAGCCTCTGCATATGTTTAGAGTGGACACAACCTAGGTGAGTAGCAATTATAAGACGTTTTATTCTAATAATGCAGCTCTTATGTGAATACATTGATAAGCACACGTGTGAGAAATGAATGAGAAGTTTCCTACAGTAACGAGTACTCTTTCCATTGGCCTTTAGTTACCACTTTTTAACACAGGTTAGAAGTTTTAAAGCATTCCCTTTTTCCTGCAAAATGAGAAAGGAAACTGAAATTTATAGATAGGGGATAAAAATCTGCTGAGTTCTATATATTGCCAGAATTATGATAACTATGTATGAATATTTTAAGGAAATATTATAGAAACCATAAATAAATACTTGTAACTCTCGTTGATGGAGAATATCAACAGAAGCAAATCTCTGTAATCTGTAATCTGCAACATTTGGCATTTGAAAATGCCTTACATCTTCAACATAAACCTTAAAACTGTAATGGGGGAGCCAGAAGTGGCCATAAGATTGACAGTATTTTTAACAAATCAATGGTCAGACTTGCATAAATAGTAATTGGTATAAATAAATCAAACACCTAAGAATGTATTTCTCTTTTCTTAGATTGTTGGGGATAAGACTAAACTATCTGTTAATATTAATGTTAAACCTTTATTTTTGGAATGGCTATTTGAGTTCTTCAATATGATTCTAAAAATAACCCAACAGACTAACATCCGGTAACCAAGTTTGCCAAAAAAAATATAAATTTTCCATTGCTAATAAAAATGCTTGCTTATCTATTATTCTGTAGCTTCTAGGTAAAAAATTCTCTCTCTACATAATTCTGGCAAAACAAAGAGGTATAAAACTCGATGGTGAATGAGATAACACAGGAAATCAAAAATGTGCCAAAGTAGTTACTCCATGCAGGGAGTTGACTGGTCATTATAAACATGATAACAGCACATTTTATTTCAAAATAGGATAAAGAGATTGTTATCAAACTTTGCATCAATCATGTATATTTAATGTACTATGCCATTAAGTGTTCTTCTATATATTCTACTTGCAAATATACTATATGCAGAAGCTATTAAATCATAATGAAATTTATCCTGATTCCTTCTGTAAAAACTTTTCAAATTTTGAGATAATAGCAGGTTCATATGCATAATACAGGAAGATCTATTATATATTTTTACCTCATTTCCTCCTGGGCTAGCATCTTGCAAAACTATAGTACAATATCACAAATGGCATATTAACATTGGTACTAGCAAGATACAGGGCCTTTCCACCGTTAAATGGGTCATTCATGCTGCCCTGTACGGACCTGCACACTTTCCTCCCACTCAATCCATTCTTATTCTCTGACAACTACTAATCTATTCTCCATATCCATATTTTTTAGAATGTCCTATAAATGAATTCATACTGTACGTAGCTTTTTTGAGAATGATTTTTTTTTCCCACTCAGCTTAATTCTCTGAAGTTTTTCCCAGGTTTTGGTGTGTTTCAAGAGTTCACTCATTTTTATTGCTATGGCAATGTAGAGTTCCATGATATAGATGTACTAGAGTTTGTTTAGCCATTGATCTGTTGAGGAAATTTGGGTAGTTTCCAGTTTTACCTCTTATGAATAAAGCTGCTATAAATATGTATGATTTTAGTATTAAATATACATTTTTATTTCTCTCAGATAAATGTCAATGACATTTGGTAATTGATATTTAGTTTTGATTGATATTTAAATTGATATTTAGTTTTTAAAAGAACTGCCAAAATTGTTTTTCAGAGCATCTAACAGTCAGCCAATCAGATTATAAAAGGCATACACATATTCACTTGAAAGAAATGTCACTGTGGCATTAGGATTAGGTTAAAGTGAAACCTCTGAGAGCTCTTTCCTTTTCTTCTTCTTTTTCCTTTGCTTCCTTTCTCCCCTACTGTCTACACCCTTCCACTTTTCTCCCCTCTTCTCCTCTTTTTTCCTTCCTCTAAATATTTCTTTTCTTCCTTCCTTTTGTTAAATCTTTCTTTTCTTTATTCATATATGCACAGGACACTTTGATTGATAGACTAGACTATGTGAACCTCTCTGAGATCAAGAAGACTAAGGAATACTAAAGCTTTGTATGTCCTTTAGAAATTCTGAAATCAGTTTTATAGGCTTTTTAATATTTAACAATGTCATCTGATTCTCTTTATAGTAAACAGAAAAATATATAGTTGATTTTACAAAGAAATGCAAAATAGCCTTTAGCTTCCCCTTTTCTATTAATGTTAGCAAACTAAAAGCCAAAAATAAAAATCATTTAAGTATACAATATCCACCAGATGGTAATCTGTTATGTTGCCACTGTGAATAGAAATCTATCTTCTTAGAGAAAAAAATGATATTTTGTAGGTTATTATGCAGTATGGAATAAAGTGTGTTTGGAACAATATAATGGAAGCAAAAGATGCATGTTCTACATGTATGTTCTACTCTAGTGTACAACTATAAAGAGAAAGACATGGACAGAACTGCCTACATAAAATTGTTCTACAAAAAAAGAAGATTGTTTTTGTACATCCTATTTTTATATACCTTAAAATCTTTTATATCATTTTACTACAAATGATCAGATTGATTTGGTTTGTCATCATGAAGCTATAACTACTAGTTGTTGATATTCTCTAAAAAGTAAATTGATAAAAGATATAGGAAAATTTACATTGACAAGAAGAATAATAAAAAATTGGGTAATTAACTATAAACTCAAATATCAGAGCAATAGGTAGTCTTCCAAAACAGATAAACATCATTTATAATCTCAAATTTTTAGATGTGTAGGATCTGGAATCAATGAGAGATGAAAGAAAATTTCTGATGCCAGAAATACACACACACACACACACACACACACACACACACACACACGCACACTACTCATCCTATTTTAAAAACTTTATTATTTAATTTTTAAATATGAAAACTATAAAGAACATAGAATTACTTATCCTACTAAAGGTGGTCATTTGAAACAAATATATTTACCATACTTGAAAATCTTGTCATAAGACTTTGTAACAAACCTTATGTAAGCTAAAAAATGGATTATGAAGCTACCACTATAAAAGATGATATAAGGAAAAAAAATGTTGCCCAACTGACCTGATCAATTGCTGTGAAAGAGATTGAAAGACTATTGATGGGGGTCAGACAGTGGATTGTCCTGAATTTAAACCACAACCTTTTATTCAATAAACTCTGACAGCTTGGGAGATAAAGTTCAGGTCACCCTGGTGTTATTTCCTTCACAGCTTGATAAAATAAAAAAAAAAAGCACAGTAAAATAACATGGAATTAAATAAAGTAAAATGATCACCTTTCCAGTGTTCTTTGATTGAAATAGATGGTGACTGAGATAAAGATATGTGGATAATTCTGCTGTAGATGATGTGATTTGAGATTATTTAATTGGTAGAAATAATGGTGTGTTGTGCTCAACCTCTTAAACCTTTGAGAATACTTCAAGAGGGTAAGTTTATATGAAAGATGAAGAAAGTAAAAAAAAAGCCTACTTAAATTGCCTGAGAATTTTTCACGGGCTATTTCTATTTATAAAATAACAAACATTTATTTCAAATACCAATAAAAGTGTCTGCTTTAAAAGCAATCCTAAATATACAAAGACAATTATGTCACAGAGCTTGGAGTTGACCCACCCCCACTTCTGAGGTTCACCTGTCATCAGTCACCATTCAAAGGGGACCTGTGAATGGATGTTTAGGGCAACAGGGTAGGTCCTCAGGGAATAAAGATGTAGAAGAATATACCACTGAAAACTTTTAGGAAAAGAAATGGTCCGTAAAAATAGAGCCCATCAATTCTATCAGCTATATTGATTTTTTTGTCATTTTTGTGAACATAACTGCAGAAAAATATGTTTATTATACTTTTGTAGAGCTAAATATAGTGTGACATATAGGATCATATAATATATATATATCACTAATATATATGTATATACATGTATACATGTGTTTCTGTGCATGTATATGTGCATATATTTATACATATATATGCATATATCCTGGACTTGTGTGAAGTATACAGATATCCATGCTAAATAAGATTGTAAGATTTATTTTTCATTGCTATCATTTTTGCATTGTTATTTGGGGCTGTAAAGAATTAAAGGTATGCTACTTATAGAAGTAATATCCATATTAAAAACATAGAAAGAAATATGAAGATTACTGAAAGAAAGAAGAATATAGGAAAAAATTAGATGAAAATGCTCAGTATCTAGTATCTAGAAAAGTTAACATGGATCTTATTGGACTCTGATTATTTAAGAGAAAGAAAAAGCAATGAAGTGGCCAGTTTTCTTGACTGTAGGGAAAATTCAGATTGTCTAAGCTGAAGGAAATGGTAAAGGTATCATTCCAATAGTTCCTTTAGTTATATATTGACAGAGAGTAATGGATATTTCTTAACGGCAGGAAGAAGTATTGAAACTGGTTTTAGAAAGAAATGCAAATAAGTATTAACATATCCATGGAAAACCATGTAAAAGCATTTCTGATCAAAATTAGATAGTTGCATAGTATAAATGCTCTGAATTTTCTTTTCAAATAGCAAGTAAAGATAGTAATGGAATTTTTTGATTTAAATTATAATTTTATAATGCCTGTCCAGTAGCAATTTAAAATGAATAGAGTTGACAAAACTGGTTCAAGTGTGGTTTAAAGGCTGATTTTACTATATCTTGAATTTCCAGTTGTGCCTGACGGAGAGATACTTTGCCAGTCACAAAATTCAGAAGGTGCTTTCTGTTAGGCAAAAACCAAGAAGTGTGACCTACAATACTGGCCACTTTTTCATTAAAAAGGAGCATAAAAACACTGAGCAGGTGAGTTTTCTTTTTAGTGAATGAATCTTCAAGAGATCAAAGAGGCTGAAAATGAGATACCCAATATTTAGGTGATGTTCCTGAGGCAACGATATTCCTTACACAGCTGTTGTCTCTGGCTGAAATTAGTTGCTTAGACTTTGAGTTAAATAATCCCATCCTTCAAATGACTTTAGGAAATTGGGTGTTAGGGAGGCCAGCCAGCACCATTTTATTAAGTGGTCCTTGAACAGAAAAGTACTTTCCTTTGAATAGGGGAACAAGTTTGATCACATTTAAGCTAATCTATCATTTATTATACTCAGTGGGTGAGATAGTTAATGACTATTGATTTCTTTTGGTGCTTAGTTTTATATACAGCATTTAACCAACGTGAAACTGAATATGGAATTTGTTTTCCATTTGTTATTGATGCACTTAAATTTTTTTATTTATGCTAATATGTATTGATTTCAACAAGGAATTTCAAAACAGCTTTAGATAAAACTAGATTTTAATTCTCAGATTTTGTTGTTGTTGTTGTTAGATATTTTTCGATGCCAGGCTTATAGTTAGCTTCAGAGCTCCTGTTACTTTTACTAGGAAGGAAAAAGAACGTTGAAATTTTGCCTACCATGTTGGTCACAGACATTTCAGAAATAGCTTTTTTTTTCTTTTCTCTTCTCTTTTCTTATCTGCCTCTGTCATATCCCCACTGTTCATTTATGTAGGCTGCAATAATTATTCTTTTTTTCCTCCCTCTTCTTTGAGAGTCATGTGGGCCATTCCTAGAAGGCTGTCTTTACAAAAAGACAAAGAAAGAAATAGAAGCACAATAGGAATACAAAGTCTGCAAATGTGTTCAAACAGTACCACAATGGTAAAGGAGATTCACAGTAAGGATGAGAAGACTGAAAGACTGCATACAGAATGAATATTATAAAAATAACCATTTAAAAATTAAAGGAGCTGGGAGAAGTCGTGTGCATCTCAGATACTCAGGAGGCTGATGGGTCTCCTGAGCCTGGAGTTCGAGGCCAGCCTGGGACAGGTCTCTTAAAAAAATTTAAATGGAAGAAACACTAGCAATAATATATAAACCTGGAAACAGGAGGCAGATTGAAAAATAGCATAACATGAAAAGAACAAAGCAAAACCAAATGATTTAGGCATCATATGAGAAATAGACAAAGCCGATTTCTGAGTTGAGCTCAATAGTCTATTTTGAGTGGGAACATTTATGTAAGGACTAAAGGATTAGACCTGTACATGATCATCAAGTAAGTTGTTAAATTCTGAAGCTGTCTAAAGTCATCATTAAATTTAAAAGGCTTAAGAATTCAAACAATACCTCAAAAATCAATTCTTAATGTTGGTACTTATTCCTAACAAGGATTCACTGAAATGTTGAATTCCTAATATATTGTCTAATAACAATGGTTAGATTAGGTGTATTTTGTTGATATGATCAATAATTTAAATTTAGACATAGATGAACATAACTTTAGTATGCAGGTGCTCAGAACAGCAAAATCTAAAATGTGTTCAGGAGTCTCACATACTGGCCCCAAGTGAAACATTGTTTCCCCGCAATTGGGACTTAACACTTGTTGGAACACAACAAATGTTCCCAATAATCTGTTCCCAGGTCCATATTTGTGCTGATACATTGATAGCCTCAATTTTGAGAATATTTACATGAAAATCAGTAAACATTATAAATCAGGGCCTTTGCTCCAGAGAACCAGTTGTTAACTACTTACCAGCATACTTCTGCCTTCAGATAAATATATCATACTTTCAGTGTTGTTATTTTGTGGTTTTAATTGAGCATTTTCTATGATTTTATTTTCTATCCTTTCTTAGTATGTTTGACTTTTTTTGTTTTTTAAAACTTTTTTTTAGTGATTGTGCTAGAGTTTGCAACATAAATTTGCAACTAATCCAAGTCAACTTTCAAATGACACTGTACCACTTTATAGTATTACAAGTACAGTAGTGCAAGTATAATCATAAAGTACCTATTCCTCCTTTCCATCACTCTAACATTATTGTCATTCATTTTATTTACATATAAAAACATATAGGCATATATATGTAGATCGACTATAGATTAATTTCATTTATATGTAAACATAAATAAATTTTTGCTATTATTATTTTGAACAAAATGTTGTATGTTTATCAATTAAGAATTAAGAAAAATAAATTTTTAAATTTACCTTCACTTATTTATTCTCTGAGGTGCACACTTTTGTATCTATTTATCTTTAATTGAATATTAAATGTTGTATATATTTATGATGTACAACATGATGTTTTAAATATGCATATCTTGTGAAATGGCTAAATCAGGCTAATTTACATATATATTATCTTAGATATTTATTTGTGGTTAGAACACGTGAAATTATGCTTTCTTTATCTAGATCTGAGTTTCTGATCAGTATCATTTTCCTTCTCTCTACATAAATTCTTTTAACGATTTCTTGCAAGACAGGTCTACTAACAAATTTTCTCAATTCCTGTTTGGAAATGTCTTTATTTCTCTTTCACTTCAGGAGGATAATTTTGCAGAGTACAGAATTCTAACTTGGTAGGTAAGATGTCGTTTTCTCTCCCTTCCTTTGAGGTTTTTCCTTTGGTTTTCTAAATTTTGAACATATCATTTCTATTTATCCCGCTTGGTGTTGTCTGAGCTTCCTACATCTGTGGTTTGATGACTGACATTAACTGGTGGGAGATTCTCAGTCATTATTGCTTCAAATATTGCTTCTGTTCCTTTCTCTCCTTCTCCAGGTATTCCCATTTCACATATGTTACACTTTTCATAGTTGTCCCATAGTTCTTAGATATTATTTTCTATTTTTTCAGTATTTTTTCTCTTTGCTTCCAGTTTTGAAAAATTCTGTTGTCATATCCACAAGCCAAGAAATTATTTCTTTATTCATGCTCATCTACTGATGAATCTATCAAAAGCATTCTTCATTTATGTTACAATGTTTTTGACCTCTAACATTTCTTTTTGATACTTTCTTAGAATTTCTATCTCTCTGCTTTTATTATCTATGTACTTTTGTATGCTGTGTGGTTATTCTATTACAGTCTATAGCATATTAATCATAGTTGTTTTATATACCTCATCTAATAATTCCACATCCTAGCCATATCTGATTCTAGTTCTGATGCTTGTTCAGTCTCTTTGAACTGTGATTTTTTGCCTTTCAGCATGTTTGTTGTTGAAACTGGATATGATGTATTAGGTGAAAGGGCCTCAGGTAAATCAGCCTCAGTGGTTTGGTGGTATGGTGTGCAGGGAGAGGAGGCAGTCTATACTCCTGTAATTAGGTCTCAGTGTTTTGGTGAGTCTGTGCCCCTCGACTGTGAACTTCACCAGTGCTTCTCAATCTTTTCAAATTTTTTCGACACTTAAATGGGCTAGAGTTGGCTATGACTTTTGCCCAAGTTCAGTTAGGCTCTGATAAAACCCCCATAGGTTAGGTTCTGATAAAAAGAGTTACTCCCGATGGCAGGCTTGTTAAGAGGAACAGAATGCTCTAGCATATTTCAAAATGGTTCCTTTTCTCTTCCCCCTGTCAGAAGCATGAGGGGAATTTTCAATAGTGAGGACCTGGTAGAGCTCCTGGAGGTGAAAATCACAGGAGGTGAATGCCCCTTATCACAGGGTCCTTGTGGAGTGTTTACCTCTCAGACATGCACACCGAGCCTCCAGTAATTTGTCAATTACAATTCAGATTTTCCCATTTAGACACTGGTTCCCCGCTGAGGTTTTTGCTCCAGTTGGTTGTTGCTGTTTGTATCCGCCTGTGTATGTCTCTAATTTTAGGGGTGGTGGTTTGCCCTGTGACCTAACTTCTGTGACAGATCTAAGAAGAGTTGTTGATTTTTCCTTTTTTTTTTTCTCCAGCTTTTTATTTGTTATTAGGATGTAGTGGCAACTTCTAAGTTCTTTACATGCCAGACAAGAAATCACAAGTCCAGCCTTTTTTTTTTAACCCCCTTTTTTTTTTT
>PVKP010042165.1:0-18257 GCA_004027715.1 Plecturocebus donacophilus
AAAAAAAAAAAAAAAGAAAAGAAAAGAAAAGAAAAGAAAAGAAAGAAAGCAAAAGAAATTCAGAGAAAGAGAAAACTCTAGAAATCTCTAGACATTGTCCTAGAATGCTTTTTTTAGGAAGCGTTTTTAAGCTGGATCTGCAGCAACAAGAGTAAAGTATAGAAAGGTGGGATGAATAAGTGGAACGATAGGCTAGAGCAAAGTGTTGGGAGATACTAAGAAATTAAACAGATGAAAATTTAAACAGTAAAATTGGAGTTAGTAGTAGAAAACTTAAAGGAGTGAGACTCAGTGATTTGCCTACTCTTCCAAAGGCAGCGGGAGTCAAGGGAGGTTTTCTGTGAGCAAATAAGAAGATGAAAGCACAGTTGAGTAGGCTGGTAGGAGCTGAAAGGAGCTGGAGTCAGAAAGCCCATCACCCTATGAGCCTATAGAACCCTGCCATAGACATGGAAGTGCAGGGAGAGCAAGTAGATTTGGAGAAGATGGATTTGGATCAAAAATCTGAATTTGGTCTAACATAAATGTTTCCAGCTTTAAGTCAATTATGTTTGTTTGATCTCTGTAAACAGAGGAGAAAATGATTAGACTTTGAATAAACCAAAAAACTCAAAATCTAGATCTGTTAGAAAATAATAAGTTTTTTTACTCTTTACTAGATTTTTTTTCACCTGTCAAAATGTTCAATGCTTGGCTCAGTTAGCCTAAAACACACAAACACAAGCATGCACACATACATACATACACAAATACATAGCACATGCACAAACATGTTCTCTCAACCTTGCTCTTCATTTCTTTTGCCAACCTACTTCTCTCCTTAACTGCTCTGTGTATAGATGAATCTAACTCATGGTCTGCCCTTCAGCATTGCAAATTTGCTCCTTAAATGTGTTGCAGTCTGGCTTCTGTGTCCCCATCCCCCATACACAGTTGAAATTTTGCTGAAGAATAATTTACTAATTTTCAAATTGAGTAGCCTAAACAAATTTTTACTATGAAAAAATTTCAAATATAAAGGCAAATAGCAATGTAATGAACTTTGTGACACCATCATTTGTACTCAGAAATTACCAAGATTTCGCCACATTTGCTCCAATTTCCCTTCCTCTATTGAATTACTAGAAAACAAGCCCCAAACATCATGTCATTTCACTGCTACACATTTAGGTACATTATTTCTAAATAAATATGGACATTTTCTTTTATAATTATAATGTCATTATCAAACATAATAAAATTAACAATTATTCCTTAATATAATCTGATACCAGTACTGTAATCAAATTTCTCCCAATTATCTCAAAAAATTATAATTGTTTTGTTTGAATTAGGATCTAAACAAGGTTCACACATGACAATTTCTTAATAAGTCTCTGAAACCTCTCATAATCAAAAGCATTTCTCCTTAGCTTCTGTTCCTTCCTTTTCCTTCTCTCTGCCTCTGACTTGCTAAAGAAACTGAGTAAATTGATTTGAAGAATATCCCACAGTCTGGATATGTCTGTTTCCTTTCTTGTGGTATCATTTTGATTATTCCTTTTCCTGTTGTATTTGCTGTACATAGAGGTTACCTCCCAATGCTTGTTTAGATTCAAGCTCAGCATTTTATAGCAAATAATTTATAGGTGATCCTATGTGCTTCAGACTACATTAAATCAGCAAGCACATAATGTCTTAAGTCCTATTTTTAGTGCTGCTAAGATTGATCAATGGGTGCAAATATTGACAGCCTGATCTCTCCATCAACTGTTCATCTAATGGTTCATCCATGTTGTCTTTTGCCTAATTCACTTTACATCATTAGAGTTTGAAAACTGAATTCCTAATTCTATCATCCTTTGCAAATTTCTAGAGTTGATTTATAAAGAAGTACTCTTCCTCCCTCATCAATAGGGCTATTTGGTTAGCCTATAATGTCATTTATACAGGAAAGGAAGTATAAATGCGTACCTCTTTCCTTTTCATTGATAGTCCTGAAAGTAAGGCACTGGTATTTAGTTACTTTAAATGGCATCCAATGAGATACTATCTCCACCCTCTCACTTTTGAGTTCTCTATTTTTCTCCACCTTTGTCTCTTCTAAAGGATCATTTTGAATTCATAAGACAGTATTTCATGGTTTTAACAAATTGCATCATTATTGTTGATGCCCAAATTGTTTCATCTTTGGCCAGTTGAAAGTCTTTGATGTTGTCTACTGGGTCCTTTGATGGAGACTTGCCTTCCAAATCCATCAAAAATTTTCAGGCTCATATTGTATAATTCTTCCCCCTGTTGTGGAATTTTTTTCCATGTAACTGTTACCAAAATATCAAGGGGTTGGTCTATGTCCTGTTGCTCATTGCACAGAAAGCCTGTCACTGAGAAAACGAATATTGCTAGGGAAGAAGGCTTTATTTGGATGCGGCAACTATGGAGACAGGAGACAAGTTTCAAATCCATCTCCTCAATTGACTACACTTGGGAGCTTATATAGTGGGGACAGAATGCAGCTATGTGTGGGAAAACAGGAATTAGAAAGGGGTAAGGAAGGGGAGTTTCAGTTCCTTGATACTATCTGGGAAGCCTGAGGGTCAGTTTCCTGAGGAAGGAACTCAGGTAAGACAAATGTGAGTTTCAAGCATTAACACTGAGAGGGTCAATTTCTGTGTTTATCCAAAAACCATCTATAGGACAACTGGGATGGTTGCAAAACTCTGATCACTTTTAGTGGGGATTAGTATTAAAATTTTACAAACTGGCCCTGCATATGCTCACAATAATAGTAAGCTCCGGGTTCACGGAAATCAAACAAAAGTAACTGATTTACCTTAAAGATAGAAACATCTATATTGGACTGAATGGCTTAAACAACAGAAATTCACTCTTTTACAGTTCTGGAAGCTAGAAGTCCAAGATCAAGTTTCCAGCAAGGCTGGTCTCTGATGAGGTCTCTCTTCCTGCCTTGCAGATGCCCACCTTCCTGCTGTGACCTCACAATGTTTTCCCTCTGAGTGGTGCACTGATAGAGAGAGGACGTTGGCATCTTTTGCCTTCTTATAAGGATACCAGTCCTACTGAATTAGAACCTCAACCTGGAGACCTCATTTAACCTTAATTACCTCCTTAAAGGCTCTATCTAAATATAGTCACATTGAGAGTTAGGCCTTCTATATGTGAACTTGGAAAATGGGACACAGTTTAGTTCATAACACTCATTTCTTTTTATAGATTGTTATTGCTTCTAAGCTTTTTCAGTGGACAAAGCTAAGAAGAATTTATTTTGAAAAAACTTGATTATGTAAATTTGTATTGCTTTTTCTAATGTAAATGTAAACAAAATAATAGGGTTTTAACTTAATTTCTTGAATTTTATTTTTGTTTCTTTTTTCTTTACATTGAAAATCTTGGTTCCTAACGGTTGTAACAATTACTCATTTGTATCATTCTATCATATAGATAAAATAATTTCAAAATAATCATACCAATATTACTACTACTACTAAATAAGATTAACATTTTTTGAAGCTCTATTTGTCTTAGGATATATTTCAATAAGGGTATACAGTCTTTCTTAACTGAATTTAAATAATTTTCTCTGTGTGGTTTTGTTATCAATTGTTATGCACTTTGGATAAATACTTTTGTTAGTTTATTATTTGAGGGTTTGTTTTTTGTTTTTTGTTTTTTTCAGACAGGGTCTCCCTCTGTCACCCAGGCTGGAGTGCAGTAGCATGATCTTGCCTGACTGCAGCCTGGGCCTCCCAGGCTCAAGCAATCCTCCTACCTCAGACTCCTGAGTAGCTCTGCCTACAGGTGCACATCACCACTCCAGGGTAGTTCTTGTATTTTTTCATAGAGAGAGGGTTTTGCCATGTTGCCCAGGCTGGTCTCCAACTCCTAGACTCTAGCAATCTGCCTGCCTCGCCTGCTCAAAGTGCTAGGATCAAAGGCGTGAGCCACTGCACCCAGTCCATAATTTATTTTTTAATTAATTTTTTTTTGAGACAGCAAAACACTTGTATTTCTAAAATCAAAATTACATAACATGGAATATTAAGAAAAGTTTTACATTTATTCCTGTTTCCTCTATCATATTCTCCCCCTTCTCTTCTAGATAATTTTTTTGTCATTAACATTTGATTTATCCTTCCTGGCTTTATTTTTACTAGGCTAGCAGGATAGTTTTAACAATGACAATCTCAGCTCTGTATCTTCCTTTTTTGTGGGTTTGTAGTTATGCCATTCCTGTGCCTTTTATTTTTACATTCAACTTATTCTAATAAAACCTGTCCTGGTTTTATGTTAAAACTTTTCTTAACATGTTCATTTTGAATATTATTTTTTTTCTTTCAAAGTACAAGCAAACTTCAAAAATATAAAAAAGTGTAAAAGGTTTGGTCCCTAACTGAGTAGAATATCATCTAAGACCTATTCTCTGATGTTTTACTAGTTACAATAAATCAATCATATTTTTAGGTAAGAAAATACAGCAATTTTTAAAAAACAAACAAAATCTTGGTCAATTAGGGAGCTGGAGCTTACTTTCTAATTAAAGTAGACAATGAACACTTACCTAAATAATATATAAAATAAATATGCAACATGCAAGTCGTATCCATTTCCCAAGGCTGTCACAACAAAGAACCACAAATTGAGTGGATGAAAACAACAGAAATTTATTCCCTCACAGTTCTAGAGGCTAATAGTCTGAAATCAAGGTGACAACCAGGCCATGCTTTCTCTGAAGCCTCTAGGGCAGGGTCCTTCCATGTCTCTTTCAGCTTCTGGTCGCCCCAAGTGTTCCTTGGCTTGTGGCAGTGTGACTCCAATCTGTGCCTCCATTTACTTATGGCATTTCCCCTGGTGTCTCTCTGTGTCTGCACATGGCTATTTTCTTAGAAGGACATCAGTCATATTGGATTAGGAGCCTACCCTATTCCAGTATGACCCCATCTTAACTAACTACATTGGAAATGACACTATTTCCATATAAGGTCACATTTTCCAGTCCTAGATGTTAAGGTTTCAACATGTATTTTTTTGAGGGAACACAACCTAATCTATCACATTAGCTATTGGCAAGTATTACAAAGAAAACAAAGTAGAACAAGGAGGATAGAGATGACACAGCTGTAGTATTGAAGGAAGGTGACATGTGACGAGATTTTGAGCATATTTTTTAAGATACATTTTCCAGAAATCATGGATAGATAAGACGTGTTATCAAGGATTATTCCAAGTTTTTGGTTTAAGCCACTGGAAAAATTGAAATACCATTGGCTGTGGCAAAAATTAAAAAGTAAAGGTGTTAAAGGAGTAATTAAGATTTGAGGTTTTGATCAATTTTAAGGTGGCTGTTGGACGCACAAATGGAGATGACGAATAAGCCATTGGATATACAAATATAAAGTCTAGAGGAGTGGCTCGGACAAGAAGCATAAATTTGGGAGTCGTCAGTGACGAATTATATTAAAAGCCATGAGACCATATAAGATCACATAGAGACTGAGAATGACTAGTGACTCGGCTTTGAGTAGAACCAAAGTTTGGAGACTAGAAAAATAAAGAGACACTTGCATCAAAAACTGAGAAATATTGTCCTGTGAGTTAGAAAAAGGAACCATTCTGAGTCTCTAATGACTAAGTCTTTCAAGAACAACAGATCCTGATCAACCAAATACAATGACGATGGAATTAACCATTGGATATGGTAATGTGAAGGTCATCTGTGATCTTGACAAGAGCTGCTGACAAGAGTGGTAAGAGAAAATTCTTACTATAGTAGGTTTACAAGGAAATGGATAGGGAAGAATTGGACACACTGCACACAGGTGAGTCAAATGGAGTGAAATTTGCTAAGATAGGAAGCAGAGAAAAAAGTCTGGAGTGAAAGTTGGATTCAAAGGGTTACTTTTTGGATGACCACTAGAGAAGGAAAAATCAGTGATACAGAGACAGAGGAGAGAGTTGCAGACATAATCGAGTAAATATAAGGGAACTGGATCTAGGGAGGCATTGGCCTTAGTTTGAAGCTACAGCTTCTATCTACAGTTTATTTCTAGTAACAACTTTGGAAAGCCAGGATATCAGTGTGGATTGAGTTGTACATAAATTTGCTGTTTTGCTGCTGGAAGCATATGAATTGTTTGTTATTTCAAAGACATAAGAAGCAGTGTCATCAACTGAAATGCAGTCCTCCAAATTAAGGCCAAGATGAAGTCTTCAACATTCTCAATTATTCTCTTTATAATAGCACAACAGAGACTTACTTTTGTCACGTATCACTTATTTTCTATACTCATCATATACAAGTCTATATTATAATATTTTTTAAGACTGGAATTTTCCACTATGAAAGTGTATTTCTAAGTTTCCTTAAGGAAATAAGAAAAGCATTGTAATGGGGATGATTTGCTTTATTATATAAAATTTAAATGGTGTTTTTGGGGGTTTAAAAAGAAAGTACTCATTATACATATGGTGGTCGATAAGTCAAACTTTTATGAAACTTTGCTAATTTCAGTAATCATAAAAGTGATCTATTTCAAAATTAGCCTGCTCATTTCTACTTATTTGGGTAGAAATTTGTCAAGCAACTGAATAAAGCAAAAAAGATAAAAAAAACAAACAATGGGAAATAATTTATTTCACTTACTAAATTAGTTAGCAGAAGGAAACAATGAAAATTGTTTAAACAAAAATTTTCTTTAAGGTAATACCAGTAGGATATCTAGTGGTAGATGAAGAGAAAACATCATAATATATCCAAAAGAGATGATGTTTGTTTTATTATTTTCAGCAACAAGTATGTAATCTAAAATTTATCAAAACAAAGCTCTTGACAGAAGCACCTAAGCTTGAATGTTTTCTAAAAAAAATTTCAAAGAACATATTACATGTAAAATTAATTTTTAAAAATTTGCACTTCTGTCTATATTAATATTTGAAGGTCAAAGCTTTGTGGCCTCCTGTGTCCATTTGTGTGTGTGTGTGTCTGTGCATGTCTGTGTGTGGTTATGTGTGTCTGTGTGCATGTTCAAAAAGAGTAGAAAGTTAAAAGTTTATTGTTGAAAAAAATGCATTGTTTGGAAGAGTTTAGAGTCTAGTTGCAGAGGACATACATAGAAGAGAATGATACACAGATGTTATGTAAATGAAGATAATTTAAAACACATACAAGTGCAAGCTAACACAGTAACATGAACTCCTAAGTTCCTGATGGTAGAGTAGGGACTTCTGAATGCGAATAGAGGAGAGTACATAGAAGTTAGTTGTCATAAGATCCTGGGTATGGCTTTCTTGGCAACATTTAAAATTGCTAATCACTCCCTCTTTGGTATTCTCTCTTTCTTAGATTCCAGGATACTATTATTTTCTAAATTTTATTCTTTCTGTCTTCCTTGGCTTCTTTGGCCAGCTCTCCTTTTTCCCAGAAAGGAAGATTAAGTATTGAATCTCTTTATTGGCAACTGCAATAGATAACTAGCACTTGTATATTAATCATTGTTCTGAATACCTTTTATTGCTTAATCCTCACAATATCCTATGAGGTAGAGATTATTAATACTATCATCTGGCAATGAGGAAATTGAAATCAAATTACTTGCCCAAGTAATTTGCCCAATATCTTTCCAAAGTTTCTACACCCCTCATTTTTAGCATGAAGTGTATTTCTTGCATTTAAAATATAATATTTTTTTCCTAAATACAGAAGAAATTCATGAGAGTCTGTATTAGTGAGAATCCTCCACAAAAACAAAATCAATAGGATGATTTATTATTAGGAATTGGCTCATACAATTTTAGAGGCTGAGAAGTGCCAAGACCTGCTGTCAGCAAGCTTGGGGGCCCAGGAGAGCCGATGGTATAGTTCCATTCCAAGTACAAGACAGAAGACAGGGGAAGACCAATATCCCAGCTTGAAGGCAGTCAGGCAGAGTCTTTGTGTTGTGTAGTAGAGTAGCCCCCCTTATCTGTAGTTTCTGTTACTTGAAGTGAACCATCATCTGAAAATATTAAATGAAAAATTCCAGAAATAAACAATTGATAAGTTTTAAATTTTGTACCAGTCTGAGAAGCAACATGATATCTCATATCGACTTCCTGTGTCTCACCTGGGGTGTGAGTCATTCCTTCATCCAGTGTACCATGCTGCATATGGAACGCATCTGCTGCTGTATAGGAAAAAAACATAGTATTTATGGGATTAGGTATGATCCAGGGTTTCAGGCATCCACTAAGGGTATTCACCCCAGACAAGAGGGGACTATTGTATTTCTGCCTTCAATTGATTGCATGAGGCCCACCCACGCTGGGGAGGGCTATCTGTTCTACTTAGTTAGTCACACCTTAATCTTATACAGAAACTTAGAGTCACATCCAGAATACTGTTTAACCAAATATTTGGGCACCCCTTAGCCCAGTCAAGTTGACACATAAAATTAACTATCACAGTGTCATAAAATTTTTAAACCAATACAAAACGAATTGGTAATACCTCCCCCTTATCATTTTTTGCCAGCATTCATTCTGCTCCTGTTCCACTAACCTACTTTCTGCACTTCAGTCTCAGTGTTGACCCAAATTGGAAATTTTGCCCATGCTGTTTTGTCTGCTCAGAACAATTTTTCTTTCTTCTCATCATTTAAATTTTAACTCGATTGTTACCTCCCCCAAGTGACCAAGTGATACATTTTATCTAACATAGCACTCAGCTCAACCTCCCAATGTTAACCTGAAAAATTCCCATTCACTTTCATTTTGCTTTCTTGTTTTAGTTTCTTTATGGAACTCATTATCTAAAATTGTCTTACTTATTTTCATTTTATCTTTTGTGTTTATTATCTTTCTCTTCAACTAGGAGATAACCACCACAAAAGTAAGAGCCATATCTATCTTGTTCATTACTTTGTCTCTAGAACTCAGACAACTATCTGGCACAGAGCAAATGCTTCACAACTATGGAATGAATGAATAGGAGCCAGAGATATTGATATACACCAACTCATGGGCTATGGCTAATCATTTGACTGGATGAGCAGGGACTTGGATGAAAATGTTTATAAAATGAATGGGAATGAAGTCTAAGGAAGAAATGTATGAATAAACCTTTCCAAATGGCAACAGAGGGTAAAGATCTTTACATTCCATGTGGAAGTTCACCAAAGGGTACCTCAGTAGCATAAGATTTCAGTAATCAGGTGGATAAAATGACCATTGACCATAAAATGTGGATTTCAATCAGCCTTCTTCTTCAGTCACTCCTGCCAATGCCCAATGAGTTCATGAATAAAGCATCAAGGATGAAGGATTTGCATAAGCTCAACTATCTGGACTTTTACCCACCAGAGCTGATCTGGCTACAGCCATTCCTGGATATCTAGTCTATCAATAGCAGAGACCAACACAGAAACCCTCACATGGCAACTCCCGGAGGGATTAGTCAACTACCTGCCATAAAGTAGACCACATTAAACCACTTCCATACTGGGTGTGGCAGGACTTGTTCCTAACAGAATAGACATGGACTTGCCTCCCCTAACTGCAATTCTTTAGGCAAAACTACCAGATGGCCTTGTCTACTATTATACAATTCCACACAACATCTCTTCTGCCCATGGAAGTAACCACAGCAAATGAAATGCAGCAATGCAGTCATACTCACAGAATTTACTCATGGTCTTACCATATTCCCATTATCCTGAAGCTACTGGCTTCATAGAAGGGTGAAATGACCTTTTGGAGACCCAATTATGGTGTCAGCTGGATGGCAACACCTTGTGAAGATGAGGTAATATCCTGTAGGATGGGATGAAATGTGTAACATATGGTCCTGTGTTCTGTGATAGCCAAAATCTGCGGGTTCATGAATCAAGAGGTGGAAATGAGAGTGATGTTGCTGCTAGTGATCCTGTAGTGAAAGTTTGGATTCCTGTTTGTACAGTTTTGGGCTTTGCTGGTGTAGAGACTAATTTATTTTCAAAGAGAGGACAGCTTCCACCAGGGGACACAATAATAACTCCACTGAATGGGAAGTTGAAACTCCATCTAGTCAGTTTAAGCTTGCATGCTTGTGAATCAACAGGCAAGGAAGTGAAAGGCTATAGTATTTGATCCTGACTATCAATGGAAATTGAATAGCTACTACATAATGGAAATAGGAAGGAATAAGTCTGGAATGTAGGAATTCTCTGCAGGATTTTCTAAGTCCTGTGATTAAAATAAATGGAAAACTACCACAACCCAATTGAGGCAAGACTGTTAACAGTCCAGACCCTTCAGGAATAAAAAGTTTGCCTCACCCCCATCCATCAGACAGTGAACTATGTTGGGTGTTAGCTTTTTGCTGAGGGCAAAGAGAATATGAAACAAGTGGTGAAAGAAGGTGGTTATAAATACAAGCTATGACCAAGTGACCAGTTGCATAAATGAGAACTGTAATAGTTATATTTCTTGCATATTTTGATATGAATATGTTTATATATATATACCAAATAGTTTTGTTTACTTCCTCTCTCTCATCCATTTACCTACCATCTAACATAAGATGTATTAGTACATCTAATATAAGATGTATAACATAAGAAGTTATAGTTTTAACTTTATATATCAGTATTTAAGTTACATCATAACAAAGGAAAAATAAAATGAGCTAGAATAGAATTTGACAATTTTTTTAAGTAAAAAGCCAAACAGTAAATATTTTGGAACATTTTTAGGCTTTGTGAGCCATTTACAGTCTCTGCTACATATTCTTTTCTTCTTTTTTTGGACAATCTTTAATTTAAAAGCATTGTATTAAAATATAAAATTACACTATATTTTATAAATGTAAATTTTATAAAATATAATGCTATTTTATATTTTATTTTCATCCTATTTGTATATTATTAAATTATTATAAAATATTTCGAAACAAAACTTTTAGCTCTCAGGCTGTATAAAAACAGGTTAAGAGATGAATTTTGCTTATAGGCCATGGTTTTCCAGCCCCTAGACTGGAAAAAGAATAACCATAGACAAAAACAAAACTTTGTGTTGTCTTCTGGGAAAAGGCTTAGCATATTTTCCTTGTAGGCAGAATAAGTGTATTGTGTTAGGCATAATGCCATTATCATTTCTATTTGGAGGTTAAGTATAGTTTAAGAAAATATATCTGAATGCCAAAGTGACAAGTGGTGGACCGGTAGCTTTGTAATATGTCAACTTGACTAGATTGAATGACATTTCCCAGAATTCCCTTCCCAGTATGTTGCCAGTTAGAGTAGGCCAGAAGTGAAACATATGCAAGATTTGGAGGGCAGAAGAAGAGAAGCAGCAGCAGTTGTTCTAAATGCTCACACATATTGTCACTGGCATGGAGCAGTAGCCAAATCTGCAACTGCTCCACCTTCCCCTGAATCCCCAGATGATAAAGAATGCCAGCTTCTCCTGTAGACATTCATACCATCAACATCAGAACCATAAAAACTGCCAGCTCACGCTTGTGGGTCCCAACTAGCTCTTGCACTTCCTTACTTTCTATCTTCCCTTTCTACCTCTGCCTTCCCTGCAGACTTTGAGCTCCAGCATAGGTCTCAAAGGCAACAGCCTCACAGAGACTATCTAGTGAGCTTCCACAATTGCATAATGCCAAACACTGGTAACAAATGTCTTTTTTTTACATGTATATACCTGTGTATCTATGCGTGTATGTATGTGTGTACAAATATAAAATCTTGTAATGGCTTTGCTTCTCTAACTGATATACCCTGCTCTCTGGCTTTAGTGGCATCTTACCTCTAAGAGCCATTATTCCATTTCCATCTCCAGCTGGAAGAACCAAGAAGCAGTAAGTCTTTGTGTATTAGAATTCTGAGCTTGGTATATTTTCCATATTCTGAGTGTGCAATAAAATAACGTGACTATTGTTAAGAAAATTTCATACTTTAGAGATCAATAAAAGTGTTTTAAGATACGAATTTTGCATAGTGATCGTTTATTGCACCAAATTATTTCCTTATTATTTCTCTCTCATTCAGAGAGATCCCAATTATAGAATGCATAGATTTCTACATACTATTTATTTACAGAACCACAATAAAATTCTATTTTAATGCAAACAATTATAGACAACGTGTAATCTTATTTGGCTGTCGTCTTATATTTGTCTCTGTGTTAGTAATCTCATACTTTCACTAAACAGTTCCTATCAAGCTTACTTTGTATCCTATGGTCAGCTTACTACAGTGCAAAGCCTATTACTCTTGGATAATAGACTTGCACTCTTATTTGTAGCCATATCTATTCCTATGGAACATACCTGGTGAAATCTCTCCCAGATCCAAATTCCTTTTGTCTGAGGATCCCTGGTCCTGAAATGTTATGATTTACCATCTGAAGAGTGAAACAATATCTTACCATGTGGTGGCAGGAACAAAGGAGGCACAGCTAAGGGGGAGAAGAGACGAAAATAAAGACTTAAGGGAAAGATAATAGTAACAAAAATAAATTGCTAACACATGTTTTACATAGACTCTGTGCTACACATTATGCTATGCTTGTAAAAAAGCATATTTTCAGTGTATCAGAAAATACTTTTAAATCTTTGATTATGAAATGTTTTATATAATATCATAAGTAAATTTTTTAAAAAGAACACCTGTGTGTAAGAAATCGAGCACTATCAACAGCTTGAAAGTCTTCTATCTCCCCTTTTTGATGCATCATCCTGATTTCCATCATGTCTAAATGTAGATATGGGCCTCAATTTTGTGTTTCTTATTTTCTTGCTTTCTTTATCATTTGGCCTCATGTATATGTATCCTGAAACAATGTATTTAGCTTTGCTTGTCTTTATACTTCATATAGATGGAATTAAATTGCATATATTCAGTGATTTCCTTTTTTACTCAACATTATGCTTGTGAGATGAATCTGTGTTCTACGTGTATGCACTTGGGGCTTATTTATTTTCACTATTGTGGACTTTCTGACTATACCTGACTTTATTTATCCATTCACCTATCAATAGATCTCTGAGTTATTTGTGATTCTGTTTTTTTTCACGATTAAAATTAATTCTACTTCAAACACGCTTGAATGTATCCTTTGATCAATATGTGCTAGTGATTTTCTTTTGCCCGTAAGTGTTTCCTGGATTTGTTTCCATTCTACAAGTTATTTCTATATTGTTTTCCAAAGCAGTTGCAATTATATATATACCCACCAGCATTATTTTTAAAAAATTTTCTTTTGTTATATTTTTTCAATTTTTCACAATCTGGTGAGTATGAAATTAAAGCCACATTGAAGTTTAATCTGGATTTTCTCAACTCTTAAAGGGGTTGAATTTTCTTTTCATATGTTCATTGACTATTTGTTTTCCATCTTTCTTGAAATGTCAGTTCATATTTGTTGCCTTTTTTTAACTACTGATTTTTTTCTTAAGAATTTTTAGCACTTGTTTATATATTCTGGAAGCTAAGCCTTTGTCCATTATGTGCAACAAGTAACTTCTTTCATTTTGTGGCTTATTATTTAGGTTTCTTTATGGCATCTATTAATTAGTGAAAGTTCTTAATTCTAATATGCTGGAATATATAAATCAATCTTTTCTTTATGGCTAGTACTTATCTGCCTTGTTTATGGAAATATTACTTACTCTGAGCTCTTAAAATAGTCCATATTTTCCTTTAAGTTTTGATATTGCCTTTCACATTTGATTATTTAATCCACTTATGTAGTAGATACTCATTTTATTTTTCTACTTCGTACCAAAAAGGGCTACATTTCCATCCAGCTTCGTAATTTGGTGGAGCCAAGGGAATGCGTTCTTGACCCTAAAATCTGCAAGATCCTCAGTGTTCCCCATCTGTCAGTGGCTGCAGAAGACTCAGAGGATAACTAAGCCAAGGGGATGGCAGAGCCACTAGGTGAAAGGAGCTGAATCTGTGAATGACAGTGAAGATTAGAGCACTGACACATCTCTCCCCAACAAATCTACATTGGAATGTGACACAGATAGGAAATAAACCCTTTTTGTATGAATCCATTGTAATCTGTGGAGGTAAGGGAAATAGCATGCCAGGATAATAAAACCTAGGAATTAATTTTTGTATGGTTAAGCAAGATACAATTCATTGCCTCATATGAATAAACAGTGGTCCAAGTTCCATGTATTGAATAAAACCAGCCTTTCTTCATTGACCTGCATTGCCATATCTATCATATATCAGGTTTCCAAATATGTTTGGGAATATACCTGGAGTTTCTATTCTATTACAAGCAACTATCCCTCCACCAGTACAGATGGTTTTAGTTACAGGTGTTAGGCTAAATCTTCTCATGTAGTAGAACAAGAATCTCTCTACTTCATTCTGCTTTGTCAAGAACTTCTTATCTTTTCTTGGATGTTCATTTTATATAAAGTTTAGGATCAGCCTCATCAATTTTATGAAAAACTTTATGAGATTCTTTTTTATTTTTTGAAAGAAAGAACAAGAGAGAAAAGAAGAAAGAAAGAGCGAAAGAAAAAAAAGAATGAGAGAGAGAAAGAAAGAGGAAGAGAAAGAGGGAGAGAGAATGGGATTCTTGTTCTATTGCCCAGGCTAGAATACAGTCTAAAAATGGATATTAAACACCTCTTTTATGCCAATAATTGTGCTTAACAATGGAGACAGGAAGGCATAAGGGATGAAAATAACAAACAAGCAGCCAACCAATATTTTATTTAAACCTGTGAGATGCTATGCAGTTGCTGAGGAGTGATTTACTTCCAATTATGTGGTCACTTTTAAGATAGGTGTAAAGTGATACTGAGAAAAATGTATCTTTTGTGGATCTGGGGTGGAGAGTTCTGTAAATATTTGTTAAGTTTACTTGTTCCAGGTCTGAGTTCAAGTCCTAGATATTCTTGTTAATTTTCTATCTCGCTGATCTGTCTAATATTGACAGTGTAATGTTAAAGTCTCCCACTATTATTGTGTGGGAGTCAAAGTCTCTTTGTAAGTCATTAAGAACTTGCCTTATGTATCTGGGTGTTCCTGTATTGGGTGCGTATATATTTAGGATCATTAGCTCTTCTTGTTGCATTGATCCTTTCACCACTATGTAATGTCCCTCTTTGTTTCTTATGGTCTTTGTTGCTTTAAAGTCTGTTTTATCAGAGACGAAGATTGGAGCTTCTGTGTTTTGTTTTGTTTTTTTTTTGCTCTCCATTTTGTTGGTAAAACTTCCTCCATCCCTCTGTTTTGAGTCTTTGTGTATCCTTGCATGTGAGATGGGTCTAGATACAGCATACCGATGGGTTTTAGCTTTTTATCCAATTTGCCTGTCTGTGTCTTTTGATTGGGGCATTTAGTTCATTTAAATTTAGGATTAATATTGATATACGTGAGTTTGATACTGCCATTTAATGCTAACTGGCTGTTTTGCCCATTAGTTGATGTAGATTCTTCATTATGGTGATGCTCTTTACCTTTTGGTATGTTTCTGGAATGGCTGATACTGGTTGTTCCTTTCCATGTGTAGTGCTTCTTTCAGAAGCTCTTGTAAAGCAGGCCTGGTGGTGATGTAATCTCTGAGTACTTGCTTGTTCACAAAAAATTTTCTTTTTCCTTCACTTATGAAGCTTAGTTTGGCTGGATAAGAAATTCTGGGTTGAAAGTTCTTTTCTTTAAGGATGTTGAATGTTGGCCCCCACTCTCTTCTGGCTTGCAGGGTTTCTACTGAGAGATCTGCTGTGAGTCTGATGGGCTTCCCTTTGTGGATAACCCGACCCTTCTCTCTGGCTGCCCTTAGCATTTTCTCCTTCATTTCAACCCTGGTGAATCTAACGATTATGTGCCTTGGGGTTGCTCTTCTTGAGGAATATCTTTGTGGTGTTCTCTGTATTTCCTGGACTTGAATATTGGCCTGCCTTGTTAGGTTGGGGAAGTTTTCCTGGATAATATCCTGAAGAATATTTTCCAGCTTGGATTCATTCTCTTTGTCACATTCAGGTACACCTATCAAAGGTAGAGTAGGTCTTTTCACATAGTCCCATATTTCTTGGAGACTTTGTTCATTCCTTTTTAGCCTTTTTTCTCTAAATCTTTTTCTCTAAATCTTGCCTTCTCGTTTTATTTCATTGAGTTGATCTTTGACCTCTGATATCCTTTCTTCTGCTTGGTCGATTCGGCTGTTGAAACTTGTGCATGCTTCACGAAGTTCTCGTGTTGTGTATTTCAGCTCCATCAACTCACTTATATTCTTCTCTAAATTGTCCATTCTCATTAACATTTCGTTGAATCTTCTTTCAAGGTTCTTAGTTTCTTTGCATTGGGTTAGAACATGTTCTTTTAGCTCACAGAAGTTTCTTATTATCCACCTTCTGAAGCCTGATTCTATCAGTTCATCACATTCATTCTCTGTCAGGCCTTGTTCCCTTGCTGATGAGGAGCTGCGATCTCCTGTAGGAGGAGAGGCATTCTGATTTCGGGTGTTCTCAGCCTTTTTGCACTGGTTTCTCCCATTTTTGTGGATTTATCCACCTGTTGTCTTTGTAATTGCCGACTTTCAGATTGGGTCTCTGAGTGGGCGTCCGGCTTGTTGGTGATGAAGTTTTTTCTGTTTCTTAGTTTTCCTTCGATGGACGCCCCTTCCCCACAGAGCTAGGCCTTCCCGGGTTCAGCTGTGCTTGCTGTGAAACTCTCAGTCCACGGCACTTCCAATTGCTGTTCTCCTTGTTTGGATGGGACCAGCCGAGCCCAACTAAAAGGCACTCAGTCCTGTACACTCCTCACCGAGAAGCACCACACCAGGGCGCCAGCAAAACAGCCGTGCCAGCCAAAAGAGTCACGCTGGCAACCCGTGTGGCTCCTCTGCCGGGAATCTCCCTGTTTGTGGGCAACAAAAATTCGTCTGAAATTGCGGCATCCACTCACTCGCTGTGCTTTCACTGGGAGCTACAATCCTGAGCTGCTGCTATTCGACCATCTTGGATCTCTCTCCTATGAGATTCTTTTATTGAAATTGCTTTGAAACAACAGATCAACTGGGGAAAATTTGACATTCTTATAATGTAAAGACTTCTTACCCATTTGTACTTACTTAGTGTTTTTCAGTATAGTTTTATAATTTTATCCAGAAAAGCATGAACTCCGAAACTTAGATAGCATTTGTGGTAGGCAGAATAATGTCCCTTCCCCAACCCGCAAATGTCAATGTATTAATTCTCAGAACCTGTTAATATGTTACCTTTAATGTCAAAAGGGACTTTGTAAGTGGGATTAGGGTTAAGGACTTTGAGATGAGATGATCCTGTTTTACCCAAGTGGATCCAATTGAATCACATGAATACTTAAAAGTGAGGACCTTTCCTGGCTGTGGTCAGAGGAAGATGTGACTGCAGGAAATTGTCAAGAGTGTTCTCATGATAGTGAGTGAGTTCTCATGAGATCTGGTTGTTTAAAAGTGTGGAGCAGTTCCCCCTTAGCTCGCTCTCTCTGTCTCTCTCCTGCTCCACCGTAGTAAGATGTGCTTGCCTCTTCTTTGCCTTCTTCCATGATTGTAAGTTCCCAGTCATGCTTCCTGTACAGCCTGTTGAACTGTGAGTCAATTAAATGCCTTTCTTCATAATTTTCCCAGTCTCAGGTAGTTCTTTATAGCAGTGTGAGAAGAAACTAATACACTAGGATTATCATTTTTCTTTCTGAAGTAAACTTTAGAAGGTAGTTGACTTAGTATCTGTTTATGAAACCCTTAGGTTCTTTGTTTGCCTTTTGTTTGTCTTTTTTTGAAAAATTTCAGAGTATACAATTTAATGCTCACAATTGTTTTTGTCTCAGTACTTTGAAGATACTCCATTCTTCCTCATTTAAATATCAGATATCTGACTAATTATCTTTCATTTGGTATTCTGTCTTTTCTTTCTGGCTACTTTTAAACTTTCTCTTTGTCTGTGGCTTCTTTATTTTCACTGTATTATTTCTAAGAGTATTTCTTTTTATTTAAGCCTTTTGGGGATTTGTTTGCTTCTTGAGTTTGAAAATCCATATATTTCTCATTAATTATCTCTTCAGTGTTTTGTCTTCACAATTCTCTCTATTATCTTTTTCTTTTTTTTTTTTTTTTTTTTTTTTTTTTTTTTTTTTTTTTTTTTTTTTTTTTTTTTTTTTTTTTTTTTTTTTTTTTTTTTTTTTTTTTTTTTTTTTTTTTTTTTTTTTTTTTTTTTTTTTTTTTTTTTTTTTTTTTTTTTTTTTTTTTTTTTTTTTTTTTTTTTTTTTTTTTTTTTTTTTTTTTTTTTTTTTTTT
>PVKP010042166.1:0-18256 GCA_004027715.1 Plecturocebus donacophilus
ATTATCCACCTTCTGAAGCCTGATTCTGTGAGTTCATCACACTCATCCTCCGTCAAGCCTTGTTCTCTTGCTGATGAGGAGCTGCGATCCCCTGTAGGAGGAGAGGCATTCTGATTTCGGGTGTTCTCAGCCTTTTTGCACTGGTTTCTTTCCATTTTTGTGGATTTATCCACCTGTCGTCTTTGTAATTGCCGACTTTTAGATTGGGTCTCTGAGTGGACGTCCGGCTTGTTGGTGATAAAGTTTTTTCTGTTTCTTAGTTTTCCTTTGGGGGGTGCCCCTTCCCCACAGAGCTGGGCCTTCCCGGGTTCAGCTGGGCTTGCTCTCAATCCTCAGTGCTTCCAATTGCTGTTCTCCTTGTGGGGATGGGACCAGCGGAGCCCGACTAAAAGTCAGGCACCCGGTCCCGTACACTCCGCACCGAGAAGCGCCGCACCGGCCAAAAGAGTCGCGCTGGTGACCCGTGTGGCTCCTTTGCCGGGAATCTCCCAATTTGTGGGCATCAAAAATTCGTCTGCAATTGCGGCATCCACTCGCTCTCTGCACTTTCACTGGGAGCTACAATCCTGAGCTGCAGCTACATGGCCATCTTGGATCTCTCTCCGCCCGGTAATGAAGTTTTTCTGTTTCTAGTTTTCCTTTGGCGGATGCCCATTCCCCACAGAGCCGGACCTTCCCGGGTTCGCTGTGCTTGCTGTGAAACTCTCAGTCCTCAGCGCTTCCAATTGCTGTTTTCCTTGCGGGGATGGGACCAGCCGAGCTCGTCTGTCCCGTATACTCCGCACCAGGAAGCGCCGCGCTGGGGCACCGATGTGAGGTTTGTTTCCCAGGATAAAACGAAGAAACTGAGGCCAGCACCAAGATAATCCAATGCAAGGGAATTTATTCAGGCTCCCGGGTGAGGTTCTGCGGTCCGGACAGGAGGGGCCGGAGAAGTTGCACTGACTTCTCTCAGACAGGGGGTTTTATAGGGAGTGACTTGGGCTATTTTTAGAAAGTCTATTTTTAGACCGGGGGTTTTTATAGGGAGTGAAACAGCTTGATTGGTTGTGGGAGAGCAAGACTGCTATTGAGTGAGTTACAAGCCTTGACCTAGGACTTGGCTTGTTGTTGGTTGGAATTACTTGCCTGCTATTGGTTGTTAAAACTTGGCTGCTATTGGTTGTTAAGGCTCAGCTGCTATTGGTTGTTAGGGCTTAGCTGCTATCGGTTATTAAGAAGCTATGGTTGCAGCACCTTGTTTGCATACTGGGCTCTTTAAGGGAAGACCAGGCTGTGCGAGCAAGGGAGAAGGGAACATGCCCGAGCATGTCTGAGCTTGCTCAGGGCATGTCTGAGCTTGCTCGGGGCTTGTAAAAGGAAAAAGGGGGGAGTGCATCCGAGCTCCCAGCAAGGCAACCGGCCTTACAACCGACAAAACAGCCGCGCCGGCCAAAAGAGTTGCGCTGGCGACCTGTGTGGCTCCTCTGCCGGGAATCTCCCGGTCTGTGGGCAACAAAAATTTGTCGGAAAGTGCAGCGTCCACTCGTTCTCTGCGCTTTCACTGAGAGCTACATTCCTGAGCTGTTGCTAATCGGCCATCTTGGATCTCTCACGACATGTGGTTTTTATCCTTCAATTTCTATTAATATGATGCATCACATTAATGTCTTTCTGTATGTTTAATCATCCTTGCAACCCAGTGATAAATTCCACTTGGGCATAGTGTACGTTTTTAAATGTTATTAAATTTGATTTGCTTGTATTTTCTTCAGGGTTTTGCATATATGTTCATCAGAAATATTGGTCTAAAGCTTATTTTTCTTGTAGTGTCTTTGTCTGAGTTTGATATTAGAATAATGCTGGAATCACAAAATGAGTTTGAAAGTGTTCCCTCCTTTTAAATATTTTGGAAGAATTTGAGTATGATTGGTTTTGTATATTCTTTAAATGTTTGGTAAAATTCATTCATGAAGTCATCTGGTCTTGAGGTTGTTTTGCTATTGTTGGGAGTTGTTTGATTTCCAATTAAATTTCCTTACTTGTCATTGGTCATTTTAGATTTTTTATTTCTTTAGAATTCAGTCTTAGTAAGTTGTATGTTTCTAGGAATTTCTTCGGTTCTTCTAAGTTATCTAATTTCTTATTGTATAATTGCTCATATCAATGTTGGTGATTTTTTATTTCTGTGGTAACAATTGTAATGTCTCCTTACTATTTCTGATTTTATTAATTTTAGTTTTCTCTCTTTTTTCTTAGTCTTGCTAAATGTTTATCAATTTTGTTGATTTACAAAAAATTCCGTTTCATTGATTTGTTCTAATCTTTATTTATTTTTGCTTTAGATTTTATTATTTCCTTTCTTCTGTTAAACTTCTGGCTTGGTTTGTTCATGTTGTTTTTTGAGGGATCAAGTTAGATTGTTAATTTGTGGTCTTCCTTTTTTACAAGACTCCTGGATCAGAGAAAATCTTCTTTATTAATGTAGGCATTTACCACAAAAAACTTCCCATATAGTACTGCTTTTGCCATATCCCATGAGTTTTGGTACTGTGTTTTGGTATTTCATTTTAATTTGCCTTAAGATATTTTCTGATTTATCTTTTTTTAAAATTTATTTATATAACTTCAGGTGCATACTATATCTGGCATTTCTCCCCGTGTTAGCCCTCCCCACCCTCTCCTCCCTCGCTACACTCCCCTCCCTCCCCACCCCCGACTGTCTCTCCCTTATCCCCCCCAAATGCCCCCAGTGTGTGATGCTCCTCTCCCTGAGTCCATGTGTTCTCATTGTTCAACATTCACCTATGAGTGAGAACACACAGCGTTTTGCTTTCTGTTCTTGTGTCAGTTTGCTGAGAATGATGGTTTCCAGATTCATCCAAGTCCCTACAAAGGACACCAACTCATCGTTTTTTATGGCTGCATAGTATTCCATGGTGCATATGTACATTTTCTTTGTCCAGTCTATCATTCATGGGCATTGGGTTGGTTCCAGGTCTTTGCTATTGTACACAGAGCTGCAATGAACATACATGTGCATGTGTCTTTATAGTACAACGATTTATAGTTCTTTGGGTATATGCCCAGTAATGGGATTGCTGGGTCAAATGGAATTTCTATTTCTAGATCCTTGAGAAATTACCACACTGTCTTCCACAGTGGTCAAACTAATTTATACTCCCACCAACTGTGTAAGAGTGTTCCTATTTCTCCACATCGTCTCCAGCATCTGTTGTCTCCAGATTTTTTAATGATCTCCATTCTAACTGGTATGAGATGATATCTCAATGTGGTTTTGATTTGCATTTCTCTGATGACCAGGGATGATGAGCATTTTTTCATATGTTTGTTGGCCTCATATATGTCTTCTTTTGTAAAGTGTCTGTTCATATCCTTTGCCCACTTTTGAATGAGGTTGTCTTTTTCTTGTATATCTATTTTAGTTCTTCATAGATTCTGGTTATTAGGCTTTGTCAGATGGGTAGATTGCAAAAATTTTTTCCCACTCTGTTGGTTGCCGATTCACTCTAATGATGGTTTCTTTTGTTGTACAGAACCTCTGAATTTTAATTATATCCCTTTTGTCTATCTTGGCTTTTATTGCTATTGCTTTTGGTGTTTTAGTCATGAAGCCCTTGCCTATGGCTGTGTCCCAGATGGTTTTGCCTGTTTTCTTCTTGTGTTTTTATGGTGTTAGGTTTTATGTTTAAATATTTAAACCATCTGGAGTTAATTTTAGTGTAAGATGACAGGTAGGGTGTCCAGATTCTGCTTTCTGCACATTGCTAGCCTGTTTTCCCAACACCGTGTATTAAATAGGGAATCCTTTCTCCATTGCTTGTTTTTGCCAGATTTGTCAAAGGTCACATGGTTGTCGATATGTGGTGTTTCTTCTGGGGCCTCTGTTCTGTTCCGTTGGTCTATGTCTCTGTTTTGGTACCAGTACCATGCTGTTTTGATAACTCTAGCATTGTACTATAGTTTGAAGTCCAGCAGTGTGATGCCTCTGGCTTTGTTCTTTTTGCTTAGGATTGTCTTGGTTATGCGGGCTCTCTTGTGATTCCATATGAAATGTAAAATGACTTTTTTCCAGTTCTGTGAAGAAGGTCATTGGTAGCTTGATGGGGATAGCATTGAATCTATAGATTACTTTGGGCAGTATGGCCATTTTCACAGTATTAATTCTTCCTAACAATGAGCATGGAATGTTTTTCTATCTGTTTGTGTCCTCTCTTATTTCATTGAGCAGTGGTTTGTAGTTCTCCTTGAAGAGGTCCTTTACATCCTTTGTTAGTTGTATCCCTAGGTATTTTATTCTCTTTGTAGCAATTGTGAATGGGAGTTCACTCTTGATTTGGCTCTCTGTTTGTCTGTTATTGATATATAGGAATGCTTGTGATTTCTGCACATTGATTTTGTATCCTGAGACTTTGCTGAAATTGCTTATCAGTTTGAGAAGATTTTGGGCTGAGATGATGGGGTCTTCTAGATATACAATCACGTCATCTGCAAATAGAGATAATTTGACTTCCTCCTTTCCTAACTGAATACCCTTTATTTCTTTTTCTTGCCTGATTGCTCTGGCTAGAACTTCCAATACCATATTGAATAGGAGTGGTGAGAGAGGGCATCCTTGTCTTGTGCCAGTTTTCAAAGGGAATGCTTCCAGTTTTTGCCCATTCAGTATGATATTGGCTGTAGGTTTGTCATATATAGCTTTTATCATTTTATGATACGTTGCATCAATAACTAGTTTATTGACAGTTTTTAGCATGAAGGGCTGTTGAATTTTGTCAAAGGCCTTCTCTGCATCTATTGAGATAATCATGTGGTTTTTGTCTTTCATTCCATTTATGTGATGGATTACATTTATGGATTTGCATATGTTGAACCAGCCTTGCATCCCTGGGATGAAACCTACTTGATTGTGATGGATAAGCTTCTTGATGTGCTGTTGCAATCTGTTTGCCTGTATTTTATTGAAGATTTTTGCATCTATATTCATCATGGATGTTGACCTGAAGTTTTCTTTTTCAGTTGAGTCTCTGCCTGTTTTTGGTATCAGGATGATGTTGGTCTCATAAAATGAGTTAGAGAGGATTCCCTCCTTTTGTATTGTTTGATACAGTTTCAGAAGGAATGGAACCAGCTTCTCTTTATACATCTGGTAGAATTCAGCTGTGAACCCGTCTGGACCTGGACTTGTTTTGGTTGGTAGGCTATTGACTGCTGCCTCTACTTCAGCCCTTGTTATTGGTCTATTCAGGGTTTCACCTTCCTCCTGGTTTAGTGTTGGTAGACTACAAGTGTCTAGGAATTTATGCATTTCTTCCTGGTTTACTGGTTTATGTGCATAGAGCTGTTTGTAGTAATCTCTGATGGTAGTTCATATTTTTGTGGGATCAGTGGTGATTTCCCCTTTATCATTTTTTATTGCATCTATTTGACTCTTCTCCCTTTTCTTTTTTGTTAATCTGACTAGCAGTCTATTTTGCGGATCTTTTCAAAAAACCAGCTCCTGAATTTATTGATTTTATGAAGGGTTTTTTGTGTCTCTATCTCCTTCAGCTCTGCTCTGATCTTTGTTATTTCTTGTCTTCTGCTAGCTTTTGAGTTTTTTTGATCTTCCTCCTCTAGCTCTTGTAATTTTGATGATAGGGTGTCAATTTTAGATCTTTCCTTGTTTCTAATGTGGGCATTTATTGCTATAAATTTCCCTCTCTACACTGTTTTAAAAGTGTCCCAGAGATTCTGGTAAGTTGTATCTTCATTCTGATTGGTTTTGAAGAACATCTTTATTTCTGCCTTCATTTCATTGTTTATCCAGTCAACACTCAGAAGCAAGTTGTTCAGTTTCCAATTGGTTGTGTGGGTTTGAGTGTGTTTCTTAATCCTGAGTTCTAGTCTGATTGTGCTGTGGTCTGATAGACTGTTTGTTATGATTTCCATTCTTTTGCATTTGTTGAGGAGTGATTTGCTTCCAATGATGTGGTCAATTTTAGAGTAAGTGCAATGTGGTGCTGAGAAAAATGTATATTCTGTGGATTTGGGGTGGACCATTCTGTATATGTCTATGAGATCTGCTTGGTCCACCTCTGCATTCAAGTCCTGGATATCCTTGTCAATTTTCTGTCTCGTTGATCTGTCTAATATTGACAGTGGAATGTTGAAGTCTCCCACTATTATTGTGTGGAAGTCTAAATCTCGTTTTAAGTTATTAAGAACTTGCTTTATATATCTGGGTGCTCCTGTATTGGGTGTGTATATAGTTAGGATAGTTGGCTCTTCTTGTTGGATTGATCCTTTTACCATTATGTAGTGTCCTTCTTTGTGTCTTTTGATCTTTGTTGGTTTGAAGTCCATTTTATCAGAGACTAGGATTGCAACCCCTGCTTTTTGTTGTTGTTGTTCTCCATTTGCTTGGTAAATCTTTTTCCATCTCTTTATTTTGAGTCTATGTGTGTCTTTGTATGTGAGATGGATTTCCTGGATACAGCACACTGATGGGTTTTGACTTTTTATCCAGTTTGCCAGTCTGTGTCTTTTGAATGGGGCATTTAGGCTGTTTACATTCAATGTTACTATTGTTATGTGTGAATTTGATCCTACCATTTTGTTACTGGCTGATTTTCTTTCCCATTAGTTGACTTATTTTCTTCATTGCATTTTTGGTCTTTGCTAACTGGTTTGCTCTTGCATTGACTGGTACTTATTCCTTTCCGTGCTTAGTGTTTCTTTCAGGAGCTCTTGTAGGGCAGGTCTGGTGGTGACAAAATCTCCCAGTAATTGCTTGTCCATAAAGGATTTCATTTCTCCTTCACTTAGGAGGTTTAGTTGGGCTGGATATGAAATTCTGGGCTGAAAGTTCTTTTCTTTGGATGTTGAATATTGGCCTCCACTCCCTTCTGCCTCGTAGGGTTTCTGCCAAGAGATCCATTGTGAGTCTGATTGGCTTGCCTCTGTGGGTGACGTGACCTTTCTCTCTGGCTGCCCTTAGCAGTTTTTCCTTCATTTCAACCCTGGTGAATCTGACGATTATGTGCCTTGAGGTTGCTCTCCTTGAGGAATATCTTTGTGGAGTTCTCTGTATTTCTTGAATTTGAAATTTGGACTGCCTTGCTAGGCTTGGGAAGTTCTTTTGGATAATATCCTGGAGTGTGTTTTCCAGCTTGGATTCATTCTCTCCATTATATTCAGGCACACTGATCAAGTGTAGGTTAGGTCTTTTCACATAATCCCATATTTCTTGGAGGCTTTGTTCATTTCTTTTCACTCTTTTTTCTCTTGTCTTGCCTTCTCTTTTTATTTCATTGAGTTGATCTTAAATCTCTGATATTCTTTTTTCTGCTTGATCGATTTGGCTATTAACACCTGTGTTTGCTTCATTTAGTTCTAATGCTGTGTTTTTCAACTCCATCAAGTCGTTTATGTTCTTCTCTAAGATGGATATTCTAGTTAGCATTTCGTCTAACCTTTTCTCAAGGTTTTTGGTTTCTTTGCATTGAGTTAGAATGTGTTCCTTTAGCTCAGAAAAGTTTGTTATTATCCACCTTCTGAAGCCTGTTTCTGTCAATTTGTCACACTCCTTCTCAGTCATGATGTGATCCTGTGTTGTTGAGGAGTTGTGATCCCTTGAAGGAGAAGAGGTGTTCTTGTCTTTAATGGTTCCATCTTTTTTGTGCTGTTTTTTTTCCCATCTTTGTGGATTTACCTGGCTGTGGTGTCAGGGAGCTGCTTGATGAGGTCACTTGTCTGCCTGTGGAAACAGTACTCGGTTTCTAGGGACTCCTTCAGGTTACTAGGGAAGCTTCCTGTGTCTTTTTTGTTTATACTGGGAGATTAGGCCCGCCTTTTCTGCTGACCTGTAGGTGCTGCTGGGTTGTCAAGAACGCCGTCCCATTGCTATGTAGGCTTCCTGTGTTTTTCGTTAAAACATGTAGCCCAGTCCCACCCCTCTAATGGTGGGTGGTGCCCTTCCTCTACTGGGCTGGATCATTTAGGGTTCAGCTCAGACTGTGGCACTGGTTGCGCAACCCACTAGAGTCAGAGCTTCAGCCCTCTGGGGTTTGTGGGAGAGGGTAGGGACCCACCCAGCAGCATCCAACCATCTCCCCCTTTTTAGCTTCCTCTCTCTTCAGTCATGTGGTAGGGGCCCACCCAACTGCTCCTGCTTACAGCTCCCTCTCTCTCCATGCCGGGGGTGGGGGCAATAGCTCAGTCCGCAGATTCTCCTGGCCGCCTTTTGGACTTATGTGTCTATTTAGATCTGTGGACACTGTCCTGGATTATTATTCAACTCTGCACTTGTAATCCCCAGTGCTTGACTGGCAAAGATTCCCTGTTTTGTGTATTGCTGAGGCTTTGGGGGAAGCACTGTATCTGGACCAGAGTGCTAGAGGGGGAGCCTCTGACTCGCCAGTCAGATGCACTTTCTGGGTGAAGCAGCACCCTTCCCCGCCTCAGTCTGCCCTGAGTGGGCTTTGCTCACCGTTGGACCAGACCCATGGAAATGCACCTGGTGCCTCAGTTGGAGCTAGGAGATCTCTGGATTTCTGCATCTGTCTTGCTGGGTGTTGTGCACTGGAGTTGTATCTATTTGGCCATCTTGGATCGACCTCCGCTATGCTTGATCTTAATGTTGTTTTCTGGGATTTTATTTAAATATGCCATTGTATTTTTTTAAAAAACCTATTAAAGGTCATGGTGAAGAAATTGCGTAATTTAACAAATACACACACACACACACGAAATCCTGAGTGTGTTTATAGTATAAACATATATATATTACATTGCTATTCATAAACAATTTATATATATAATATATACATATTATATATTATAGTATGTATACATTTTATAGGTATATATTAATATATGCATATATTATTTATATATGTAATATTTATGTATTATATGTATTTGCAGTATATACATACTCAGGATTGAATGTATGTGTATATATATACATGTTACATATATTCTCATAATATTTGTGGGGAGAAATGCTGTCAATCTGAATAGAGTTAAATATTGATTATGCACTTAGTTTATGATGTGGCTGCTTTAGATTCATAGCCAGGCAAACCCCAAAAAAATTGTAAAAACTGATGGCATATTTGGTTTGAAAACTCTAGATTTAAGATGCATAATTATTATCATTTTGTAAGGTACTTTTAGAAAATTTGTAAGATTGATGGAAGATGAACTCCCTAGATATCACACAGATGAAAATTCAGTGTCCAGGTCCATGAAGTGTTGTCTACATTTATTTTGGTTTAACCTTTGGAAATGGTATATAGTGCTCTTTGCACTCATATTCATGTACTGAAATTTTAAATTTACTTGTATTTTCACTTTAATATAAAATACAAATATTTGTGAACATGAAATTTGCTATTAAAGTACAGATTACTCTAAACTCCACTAAGACTTTTGTTCATGGCAGCAGCACTTGCTCTTACAAGTATTAGGTTGTAATAAATTTAAGATGTTCTGAGCCTAAAAAAACCCAAAGTATTGCAATTAAAGAGAACATTTGCCATTTACTTGAAGTTAATGTTTTTCGCTTTACACTTTATTGCACACTAACTATCTTTCTTTCTTATCTATTAAATGTGTTGTGAGCCATTAAGAAAATGCTAATTTTTGTCAGTGAGGAATAATGTAAGATGAATTTTCACATTTTTTGGACTGCTTCTTAGTCTATGTGGTCATTTATTCTTAAGAGTGTTTTGAATAGTGCCAACTAGCAATAATGACTGTAAACTAATACAGTTTCTAATGACAGCTTGCATTAGGAGAGTGTCCAAATTAGGTAGCTCTAGTAGTGCTATATTTCTTGCTGTATTTTATTACCCATTTTTGTCTTGAAAAAACCTTATATAGTTTAAGCTCAATGTTGAATCTCTGCTTTTTGTCTCTTTTAAAAACTATCCCAGAATATAACAAAAAGATCTATAGGGAAGATGCAGCATTATAATTTTAACTTAGCCATGTTGCAAATTATAACACATAATTTGTTACATAAATTACACATAATTTAGCTAATTACTAAACTATTTAACCCTCATTTTCTTATTGCCAATATTTATATATTTATATAAATCAATGTAAAGTCAGAAAATCAAAAGGATTATATTATGGAAAATAATTAAAATCAGAATAGATCTTGGTTATAAATAAATTTGTTCATGCTCATGAACTTATTTACATATAAAAAACCTCAACCCAAAATGTATTTTTCCAATGTTGTATGCTTTGATATTTGAAGAAGTAATTGAATAGCTTTTCAAATATATACATAATAAGTCAACATTATTTCAGACTATTTGAAGTAGTTAGTTCTAATTAGTGATATGTATGTATTACATAATTAATATAAAAGTTATTTTTATATAATGTGTACAATTATAAATTTTACTTGAGCTCTTAATATGTGCTAAGCACTCTTACACATTTGCATATATTATATCATTTAATCTGCAGAAAACCCATAAAGATAGACATCATTATTGTTTATATTTTATAAATTAAGCAACTGAACAAGAAATTTGATAACTTGTTTAAGAGTATTCTGTGACTGACTCAGGATGTGAAGCCACACTTCTCTATGGGTGCCACTTTATTCATCATTCAGTCTACATTTGAATCCTGACTGTGTCTAATGCTAAGACTGCAGCTGAGAGTAAGTCAAAGGAAGTACTTGCCTTTAAACTATTATATTCTAGTGGAGAAAAAATAAACATGCAAATACATTAGTAAAATAATTTTGGTAACTCTGAAGAAAATAGAATAAGGTAACATGGCAGAGATGAACTGGCTAGGAAGCATGGCCACCTCATTAGTAAAGGTCATTTCAGAGAAAATATTTCTAAAGAGTTGACATTTGACTTGAACCTTAAATGATGAGAAGGGATTAACAATATAGATTTTGAAGGAAAAACCTAAGTAATTGGATTAGAAAAGTGTAAAGCCTTGTAATAGATACCTAAAGGAACCTATTTTGTCTGGAGCTTAGGGAAGCATGAACAAAAAAAGAAAGTAGATGATATAGAAGATGTAGATAGGGGCAAAATCATGTAGTAATATGTAGGCTATGGTATGGATATTGATTTTTATTCTGAATACAATGAAAATCCATTGTAAACTCTTGAGTAATAGTGTCTGATTTAAGTTTTATAAAGATAACACTGGCTGTGATATGGAGAGCTCCTCTAAGGTTGCAAGGGTGGGTGAAGGGAAACACTTTTATTCACTATGATAGAAAGTATTTGAATAGACAGATTTGGAAGTAAAATTATAGTTCTGTTTTAGCATTGTTGACTTTGAGATGCTTATTAGACATGTGAGTGGAGATTTTAGGAGAGTAGTTGGATATAAAATCCAGACTACAGAAAAAGGTCAGTATTGTATTCAGAGTTATAGAACTGGATGAGATCACCCAGAAAATATTCATAAATAGAAGAAATGTAAAGGGAGCAGAGACTTGAATCATCTCAAGGAATTTGTTAACCTACCAAGGAATGTCCTTTGTTTAAATTGGACAAAGTCATCCCTTCTAGACATGTCCCTATTCTGGTAACCAAAAATCAAATAGAAACAAAAATATGTTACCTCTTTAGAAAGCTGCAGTCTTGCAAGCTTAGGGATTCTCAAGCAGAATTCTATTCTTACTAGCAGAAGTAGCTGAAGGAAAATCTGCGTTCAAGGTGTCAGTAGTGATGGTAGACATAGTAGCAGTAATAAAGTGTGTGTGTGTGTGTGTGTGTGTGTGTGTGTGTGTGTTTTCAAACAACAAAAAAGGGATATGAAGATATGGATACATGTAGATTGAATTTATTCAGTAGAGACAGAAGTTGAAAACACAGAAGTGAAACAGAGATATATTAAAAAAAGAAATGAGGTCATAGAGAAGATATGAATGTGTGAAATTCAGGGAAGAGTGGCAGTATTATTTTACATAGTCACACAAACACTTGCTCTGTTTTTTTCATATACAAACTTATTTTGAAAGAATGCAGATATAAAATAAGACTGTGGTATCTAGATACATTTTCTTTTACCAGAAAAAGTTACCCATTATTCTTACTTTCCCTAAACATATACTAAATGTTTCTTCAATTCTCTCCTGTGAGAATAAAGTGTTTGTGTGTGTGTGTATATATATATATATATATAATATTACATATATAGGTATATATACATATTACAAGTGTTCTATTCAGACACTTAAAGCTTTAATCTCTTCCTTCAGTATACTTCAGATTTTTAAAATTTCAGGTTTTATTTTAGATATAAGGGATGCATGTGTAGGATTGTTATATAGATATATTGGACTCAGGTAGTAAGCAAAATACCCAATAGGTAGTTTTCCAAAGCACATCCCCCAACCACCTCCCTTCCCAGTAGTTTGCAGTGTCTATTATTGCCATGTTAATGTCCATGTGTGCTCAAAGTTTAGCTCCAACTTATATGTGAGAACATGTGGTATACGCTTTTCTGTTTGTATGTTAATTTGATTAGGATTATGGCCTACAGTTCTATCCATTCTTCCTTATTACTGTGCATATTCTGTGGTGTGTATATACCATATTTTCTTTATCCAATTCGTCATTGATGGCATCAAGGTTGACTCTTTGCTATTGTGAATATCACAGTGAAGAACATACAAGTGCATGTGTCTTTTTGGTACAATAATCTATATAACTCTGAGTATATACTCAGCAATGAGATTGCTGGGTTGAGTGGTAGTTTCCTTTAAGTTCTTTGAGAGATCTCCAAACTGCTTTCCACAGTGACTGAACTAATTTATATTTCCATCAACAGGGTGTAAATGTTCCCTTTTCTCTGCAGCCTTGTCAGCATCTCTTGTTTTTGTTTTGATATTTTTACCTTTTAATAATAGTTATCATGACTGATGTGAGATGGTATATCATTGTAGTTTTTGATTTGCATTTCTCTGATGATTATTGATGATGAGCATTTTTTTCAACTATTTTCTGGCCACTTGTATGACTTCCTTTGAGAAGTGTCCATGTCTTTTGCCCACTTTTGAATGGGGTTGCTTGGTTTTTTCTTGTTGATTTGTTTAAGTTCCTTATAGGTTCTAGATATTAGACCTTTGTCAGATGCATAGTTTGCAAACATTTCCTACCATTCTGTAGGTTGTCTGTTTCCTCTGCTGATAGGTTCTTTTGCTGTGTAAAAGCTCTTTAGTTTAATTAGGTCCCATTTGTCAATTTTTGTTTTTATTTTAATTGCTTTTGTGGACTTGGCCATAAATAATTTACCATGGCTGATATCAAAAAGGGTATATCCTAAATTTTCTTCTAGGATTTTTACAGTTAAAAGTCTTAAATTTACATCTTTAATCTATTTTGAGTTACTTTTTGTATATGATGAAAAGAGTCGAATTTCATTCTTCTGCATATGATTATCCATCATCATTTAATTAATGGAAAGTTATTCCCCATTGCTTGTTTTTGTCAGCTTTGTTAAAGATCAGATGGTTGTAGGTGTGGAGCTTTATTTCTGAGTTATCCAATTTGTTCCATTGATCTATGTGTCTGCTTTTGTACCAGTACCATGCTGTTTTGGTTACTGTAGCATTGTAAGGTAGTTCGAAGTCAGGTAGTGTGAAAACTCTAGCTTTGCTTTATTTGTTTAGAATTGCTTTGACTATACAGGCTATCTTGGGTTCCATGTGAATTTTATATATTTTTCTATCTGTGAATAATGATGTTTTTAGTTCAATAAGAATAGCATTCAATCTGTAAATTGCTTTGGGCAGTATGACCATTTTAATGATTCTGATTCTTCCAATCCATGAGCATGAAATGCCTTGCCATTTATTTATGTTGTCTCTGATTTCTTTCAGCGGTGTTTTGTAGTTCTTTTCATAAAGACCTTTCACCTACTTGGTGAGCTGTATTCTATTTCTATGTATTTCATTTTCTTTGTCACTACTGTAAATGAGATTATGTTCTTGATTTGGCTCTTGGCCTGGATGTTATTGGTGTGTGGAAATGCTGCTAATTTTTTGTATATTGATTTTGTATCCTGAAACACTGCTGAAGTCATTGATCAGTTCTAGTTGCCTTTTGGTGGAGTCTTTAGGGTTTTCCAAGTATGGAATATCATCAGTGAAAAGAGATAGTTCAACTTTCTTTTTTTCCTATTTAGTTGTGTCTTACTTCTTTCTCTTTCCTGATTGTCCTGGCTAGGGCTTCCAGTACTACTTTGGACAGAAGTGGTGAGAGTAGGCATCCTTACCTTATTTCAGTTCCCAAGGGAAATGGTTTCAGCTTTTATCCATTCAGTATGATGTTGACTGTGAGTTTGTCATAAATGACTCATTATTTTTAGATATGTTCTTGCAATGTCTAGTCTGTTGAGGGTTTTTATTATGAAAAGATTTTGGATTTTATATAAAGCTTTTTTGCATCTATTGAGAGGACTCTACGTTTTTTACTTTTATTTCTCTTTATGTGGTAAATTGCATTTTGATTTGTGAATGTTGAAACAATCTTGCATCCTAGGAATAAAGCCTACTTGGTCATGGTGAATTAACATTTTTATATGCTGCTGATCTGATTTTTTACTATTTTGTTGAGGATTTTTGCATCTATGTTCATCAGGGATATTGGCCTGAAGTTTCCTTTATTAGTCATATCTCTGCCAGATTTTCATATTAGGCTGATGCTGGATTTGTATAAAGAGTTAAGGAGGAGTCCCTCCTCCTTGATTTATTTTAAATGATTGGTACTCTTTCTTCTTTGTGTGCCTGGTAGAATTTGACTGTGAATCCATCTGGTCCAGGGCTTTTTGGGTTTATAGATTTTTAAATCACAGGTTCAATTTCAGAGCTCTATATTGAACTCGATTCAGAGTTTCAACCTCATCCTGATTCAATCTTTGGAGACTGTATGTTTCCAGGACATTTTCCATTTCCTCTGGATTTTCTAATTTGTATGCATAGACTTGTTCAAAGTATTATCTGAAGATCATTTTAATTTTTCTGGTATCAATTGTAATGTCATCTTTGTCATTTCTGAGTGTACTTATTTGAATCTTCTTTCCTTTTTCTTGGTTAATCTATCTAGCAGTTTATCAATCTTACAATTTTTTATTTGGAGAACCAACTCTTGATTTCACTATAATTTGAATGGATATTTGAATTTCAATTTCATTAGCTTCTTATCTAATTTTGGTTATTTCTTTTCTTCTGGAGCTTTAGGGTAGTTTTGTTTTGTTTTTTTTTGCTAATTTCTTCAGGTGCAAAGTTATATTGTTAATTTGAGATCTTTTTAACTTCTTGGTGAAGGTATTATAAGCTTTGCCTTGATGAAGGGCTATAAACTTTTCTCTTATCACTGCTTTGGCTGCACTCCAGAAATTTTGCTAAGTTATGTCACTGTGTTCATTAATTTAAAGTAATTTTTAAATGTCTGGATTATTTTTGATGTTCACCTGGAAGTTATTAAGAAATAAGTTCTTTAATTTCCATTTATTTGTGCCCTCTTAAGGTATATTTTTGATTTTCACTTCTATTTTTATTGCACTATGTTCCAAGAATGTGCTTGGTATGATTTCAATTTTTAAAAAATTTATTGAGACTTGCTTTCTGAAGAAGCATTTAGGCAATCATAGAATATGCTCTGTGTAGAAATATGAAGAATGTACATTCTGTGGTTGTTGGGTGGAATGTTCTGTAGATGTCTATTACATCCTATTGGTCAAGTAATAAGTTTAAGTCCAGAGTTTCTTTGTTAGTTTTCTCCTGCAGTGATCTGTTTAATACTGTGAGTAGTGTGTTCAAGTCTCCCACTATTGTGTGGTTATCTAGGTCTTTTCTTAGGCCTAAAAGAACTTATTTTATGAATCTTGGTGCTCCAAAGTTGGGTGCATATGTATTTATGAAAGTTAATGCTTCTTGTTGAAGTCTACCCTTTATCACTATGCAATACCCCTCCTTGTTCTTAATTTTTATTGATTGATATGATTTGGGTCTGTGTCCCTGCCCATATCTCATTGTTGAACTGTAATCACCAATATTGGAGGTGGGGCCTACTGGGAGGTGATTGAATTATGGTGGCAGTTTCTCATGAGTAATTTGACAACATCACCCTGGTACTGTTCTCATGATAGAGTTCTCACAAGCTCTGGTGGTTTATAAGTGTGTAGTGACTCCCTCTCTCTCTCTTTCTTTTGCTTCTCTGATCATGTGAGGTTCCAGCTCCCTCTTCGCTTTCTGCCATGATTGAAGTTTCCTGAGGCCTCAGAAGCTGAGCTAATGCCAGAACTATTCTTCCTGTACAGACTGTAGAACCATGAGCCAATTAAACCTCTTTTCTTTATAAATTACCCAGTCTCAGATATTTCTTCATAGCAGTGTAAGAATGGACTAATACATTGGTTTAAAGTCTGTTTTATCTGATGTAAGAATAGCAACTCCTGCTCTTTTTCATCTTTCATTTCCATGGCAGATCTTTTTCATTCTTTGAGTCTGTGGGTGTCATAATATGTGAGATGGCTTGAAAACCACAAACAGTTGGATCTTGCCTCTTCATCCAGTCTGCCACTCTGCATTTTAAGTGGACATTTATTCCATTTACATTCAGGATTACTACTGATATGTGTGATTTTGATTCTGTCATTATGTTGTTTGCTGACTGTTATGTATACTTGATTGTGTAATTGCTTTATAGCACCTGTGGGCTATGTGCTTGAGTGTGATTTTGTGGTAGCAGGTGTCATTCTTTTTAATCCTTGTTTAGCACTCTCTTGAAGAAAACTTGTAGGGCTTGTCTAGTTGAAATGTATTCCCTCAGCATTTGCTTATATGAGCTGGGTTTTATTTCTCCTTCACGTATGAAGCATATTTTGTTAGAATATGAAATTTTCCACAGGAATTTTTTAAAAGATGCTAAAAATAGGTCTCCCATCTCTTCTGCTAAGAGATTTGCTGCTTGCCTGATCGGTTTCCCTCTGTACTTTACTTGATCTTTCTCTCTAACTACCTTTAAGATTTTTTTCTTTTCTATCGACATTGGTGAATAAGATGAATATGTACCTTGGGGACAGTTATGTCGCATGGTTTCTGTCTGAGGTTCTCTGTATTTCTTGGATTTACATGTCAACCTCTCTCGCTATATTAGGAAAACTGTCATGCACCGTATCCTCAAATATATTTTCCAAGTTGCTTATTCTCTGTCCTTGTCTCTCAAAAATGTTGATGTATGATAGATTTTGTCTGTTTACATAATGACATATTTCTTGGATATTTTGTTCATTTTTCTCAATTCTTTTTAAAAATTTTTGTAACAATGAGTTGATTTGAAGAATTGATCTTTGAGCTCTGAGATTATTTCCTCTGCTTGGTCTATTCTGCTATTAATACGTCCAATTGTGTTGTGAAATTTTTGTAGGGAGTTATTTGGCATTAGAAGTTCAATTAGGTTCTTTCTTATATGGATATTTCATCTTTTTAATTCCTGGATAATTTTACTGGATTCTTTGGATTTCTTGGAGTTTCAACTTTCTTCTGAATCTTGATGAGTTTCCTTGGCATCTAGGTTCTAAATTCTGTATCTGTCATTTCAGGCATTTCACACTGGTTAACTAGTAGGGAACTAGCGAACTTGTTTGGACCTATGAGGAAAATGGCTTTTTGAATTACCTGATTTTTTGTGATAATTATTTCATATCTTGAAAGGGCTGGTGTTCTTTCAACTGTGATGTAACTTAAGTATAGTCAGTTGGCTTCATTCCTAAATGCTTTCAGAGGGCTATAAATCTTTACCTGTGGGTGAATTATTGGGCTCAGTTTCACAGTTGTATACGTTAGTAGGATACACTTTTGTTGTTGTAGTTTGGGCTGTGACCCAGTAGACGGCACTTAAGAGTAATGGCCAGTACCTAGGTTAATACTCAACTGTGTAGTTTTTTTGTATATCCTAGAATTCATAAGCATGTTCTGTGGTGAGTTTGAGGGAAGAAGTGGCTCCCTTATCAGGTTCACTCCTGGGCCTTGAAGGAGCCCCTTTGATTACTAGCATGCATTTGCATTTCTTTGTTAGGTATTCTGTGCCATGGGGCCCCCTCTAACAGAAGCTGTGGCAGAGAGATATGCCACACACTTTCTGGACCAGCTCTGTGGAAGGAGGCATTCCCTGCTCCCACTCCAGGTCAGGAACCTGCATGTCTCATCCCTCTCAGTGCTCTGAGGGTGAAGGCTCCTCTCCCATTCAAATGTCAGGTACAGGTCTTGACTCCA
>PVKP010042167.1:0-18267 GCA_004027715.1 Plecturocebus donacophilus
CCCAGCTAATTTTTGTATTTTTAGTAGAGCCAGGGTTTCTCCATGTTGGCCAGGCTGGTCTTGAACTCCTGTCCTCAGGTGATCCGCCTGCCTTGGCCTCCCAAAGTGCTGGGATTACAGATGTGAGCCATCGCACCCAGCCTCCTATTTCCAACAAGCTCCTGAGTTGCCGATACTGTTGACCTGAGAACCTCACTCTGAGCAGGATGGCATCCAAGGATCTGTGATACCTCTGAGCACATCAGAAGAAAATTTCCCCAGTCCTGACATTTATTGAACCTAGCCTGTCTGCCCAGTATCTGGGGATGGATGGGGGGAGCTAAAAAGGAGAGCTGGGAGCCCCAGCGACCTTTGCCTTTAGAAGCTGGGAACAAGAGAGCACCGCTCCAGGCCACAGAAGGATTTGGGAAAGGTTCCTCTTGAGGTCTTTGGCTCAGTACCTGGAGTGGGAAAAGGACTGAGAGGAAACAAAGGCGTCTGAAGAACCAGCTGCTCTCCCCCGCCAAATTCTAAGCTCCACCTGCTAGAGTCCTGCCATCTCTTCTCACCCAGGCCTGCGACATCTGGCCTCCCATCCCATGCACACATTTTTCTTTGCAGTCCTGGAAAAATTGGACCCATAAATTGAATCCACCTTCCATCCATTTAACTTGCATGGCCAGCACTTACTCAGCAGATAACCGCCAGCCTCATTAACCTTGGCTCATTCTCAAGAGGCTTTTTTTTTGGAGGGGAGGGGGCTGCTGCTGGTGGTGGTGGTGGTAGAGCTTACTCATTATTCTTGGATGATTTCTTGAGTATGTTAGGAGAACAGTCATTTATTTCATTGGGTAAACACAGTTTGCGTTCCAAGCCCTCTTGCTGATATTGTTAGGTGCGTGTGTGTGTATTGTGCGAGTGTTCACGTGCACGCACCCATTCTAAATGCTGACCTGTTCCAAAAGCTCTCCTTAAGAGTGTCTCTTACCCACCTAGTGTTGTCAAAAGATCTGCAAAATCAGTGTCTTGGGTTTTATTAGACCCATGGTTTTCAACATGTGATCGTTTGCCCACCTATATCAAATCACTTGGAGAACTTGTTAAAATGCAGCTCTCTGGGTCCCGCCAGGCACTTGCTTTATTAGAGTCCATGGGGCCAGGGCTCAGGATCCTGTGTTTTTATTAACTCTCCCTGGTGACCATGATGCACAGGAACATGGGGAGTCATTGCTGCGGATGTGGCTCACAGGGTCATTTCTGCCTGTTAGCCGGGCCATCCCCCTATCTTTGAGTTGTTGCCTTGCTGGTAGAATGTAGTTGAATTTATATCACAAAGTACTTGTGCTTCTGAGGGACCACTGGTTCACATTTTATTTTATCTTTTAGAGACAGGGTCTCACTCTGTTGTGCAAGCTGGAGTGCAGTGGTGCAATCACAGCTCACTGCAGTCTTGAACTCCTGGGCACAAGTGATTCTCCTGCCTCAGCCTCCTAAGGAGCTGGGACTACAGGTACGCCGCACCACACCCTGCTAATTTTTACAATTTTTTGCAGAGTAGGGGTCTTGCTATGTTGCCCAGGCTGGTCCTGAACCCCTGATCTCAAGCAATCATCCCGCCTTCCAAGTAGCTGGGATTACAGGTATGAGCCAACACACCTGGCTCAGGTTGGCATTTTAAATGATGATCATGGCCCAGTGCAGTGATGTTTGCTGCTCACCTATGTTTCCTCATAGATATCCTTTGTCTGTGTCCCCCCTCAAATCTCATCTTGAATTCCCATATGTTGTGGGAGGGTCCCAGTGGGAGGTTATTGAATAATGGGGTCAGGTCTTTCTCATGCTGATCTCGTGATAGTGAATAAGTCTCATGAGATCTGCTGGTTTTAAAAAGGGGAGTTTCCCTGCACAAGCACTCTGTTTGCCTGCTGCCTTCCATGTAAGATGTGATTTGTTCCTCCTTCCCTTCCACCACGATAGTGAGGCTTCCTCAGCCACGTGGAACTGTTAAGTCCATGATACACATAGTTTGTAAATTGCCCAGTCTTGGGTGTGTTTTTATCAGCAGTGTGAGAACAGTGCACTCATGTACTCATGTTCTGCCAACAGCCCCAGTTTTGATCCGGGACCCCTGGCCTGAGACATGCTCTGTGTGATCCCTCAGTGTTCCCCTGTGGAGTTGAGACCCAGGTGCCCAGAGCATGGACCTTCCCATCCTGCCTCTGGTACTGGGTTCCTCCTGTCACTGTTTCACTGCTCCACTCCCCTGCTGGAGACTCTTAGGATCCCCTCCCAAATCCACCTGTACCCAGACCCTCATCTCAGGGGGTCGCCTGTGACATAATATGTTTAACTTCCCTGGAGCTCATCTCATTCAATCTTCACATCAGCCTGGCCCCGTAGGAAGCATCGATAGCCCAATTGCATAGATTTTTTTTTTTTTTTTTTTTTTGAGGAGTTTCGCTCTTGTTGTCCAGGCTGGAGTGCAATGGCACGATCTCAGCTCACTGCAAACTCCACCTCCCAGGTACAAGTAATTTTCCTGCCTCAGCCTCCCCAGTAGCTGAGATTACAGGCATATGCTACCACACCTGACTAATTTTGTATTTTTAGTAGAGACAGGGTTTCTCCATGTTGGTCAGGATGGTCTCGAACTCCCTACTTGAGGTGATCCACCTGCTCTGGCCTCCGAAAGTGCTGGGATTACAGGCGTGAGCTGCTGTGCCCAGCCTGTATAAATTTAAAAAGGGAGACTTGGAGAATAGAGGACACTTGGCCAAGCTTAAGATCCAAGAAAAGACTAGAACCTAGGTCTGCTGGTGCACGTGCCCAAGCTCCTAGCCTCTGCTTTATATGCTGAGCTGAAGCAAACACCTCTAAGCCTGGCTGGAACAAGACTTTTGACAACAACCTCAGCTAAGTTTGGCAAAGTTGACCCCAGCCAAGAGAGATGCTTTTGGATGGGGCCTCCTTGCCCCAGCACCCGTCCCCCACTCTCCCAGACCTAAGCAGAGCCCCCTGTGAGCCGAACTCCGGGTACCAGTGAAATGCCTCTTTCTTGGGTTTTTTCTGATAGGAAAGCCTTCTAGAGTTTTTGCACTGATTAATTTCAAGTCTGTGATCTTCTTTGCACTGCCTTAATGTTATAAAGTTGTACTTGTGCCCATAGCCATTCTGCCAAGAGTAGAATTTCTATTTTAAAAGAAGAAGTAATAAACTTCTCTGGAATGGTGATAACTTCATAGCTTCCTTAGATCCAGTCTCTTGCTTGTTCATTTGGTAAATGAAGAGAGTTCTTGGGTTCTGTAGGCGGGAAGAAGTGAAGTTCATCATGTGCCTGGCAAATATTTATTGAGTGATTAATGTGCACAGGCCTGCAAATGTGTGATTGCAAATGTGGGAAGTGTATTGTAGATAAAATATGGTGATAGGAGAGAAGAACAGCAGGCCAAATCTTATAACCGTACTTCTGGCTTGTTGTACAGTCTTCTAGATTATTCTCTGTACTTACATTCATATATTAATTAAAACACATGTGTGAGGCTGGGCACGGTGGCTCACGCCTGTAATCCCAGCAATTTGGGAGGCTGAGGTGAGTGGATCACTTGAGGTCAGGAGTTCGAGAGCAGCCTGGCCAACATGGAGAAACCCTGTCCCTACTAAAAATACAAAAATTAGCTGGGCATGGTAGCAGTTGCTTGTAATCCCAGCTACTTGGGGAGGCCGAGGCAGGAGAATGGCTTGAACTCAGAAGGTTGAGGTTGCAGTGAGCCAAAATCATGCCATTGCACTCCAGCCTGGGCAACAAGAGTAAGACTCTGTCTTAAAAAAAAATACAGCACATATGAATAGGATTACACTGAATATATTATTCCTCAACTTGCTGTTTCTCTCCAGCATCTTTTATGGACCTTTTTCTAAGACAGTATGTATGAACAGCCTCATTTTAAAAAACTCCTTATGATGGAAACTTAAAAACATATTCAAAAGTAGAGAGAGTGGTATAATGAATTCCTCCAACTTCAACCATGGCTGACTCTTGGCCAAACTTATTTCATCTAGATCTACATCCCCCGACCTGCATCTGCTTACCCCTTTCTGTGTTATTTTGAAGACAATCCCAAATGACACATTACTGCATTTATAAATCTCTTGGTGTGTCTCATCCCTTTTAACCACTGTATAATATTCCACTGATAAATATAACACTATTTGTTTATGCTGTTCCGTCTTGATGAATCATGTTCCAGATATGTTTAATATGGGTAAAGGTGGCACTTCCTAGCTGTAAATGCAGAACTAAGTTTAAGATTTTTTTTTCTTTCCCAAGGAGATCTTTGTACTGAGGACACCAACTCTCTAGACTTGAGTGAAATGAAAGCCTGCTTCATTGCTGCTGTCTGTCACTTTCAGACTCAGCGAGAAGAAAGGGATGGATCTCTGTATCAGGCAGGAGGGAATGGGATTTGCTGTCTGTGGGTTGGGGTGGGGTGGTCATCTCCACAGCCTGAGAGGCCCCAGAAGGAGGGCGAGTCAGGCCATCTGGTCAGGGAGGGGCAGTTCTTTTACAGGAGGGTTCCAGCAAGCATAAGGGCCACAGAACAGGCCGGAATGATGCCTTCATTTCCTTGGGATGCTGTGACAATGACCACATCTTGGTGGTTTAAAACAATAGAAATGTATTCTCATTGTTCTGGAGACAAGGAGTCTGAAGTCAAGATGTTGGTGGGTTACACACCCTCCGATGGCTTTAGAGGGGGAGGCTTCCTTGCCTCTCAGCTTCAGGCATTCCTTGCCAACTTCTGCTTCCACCTTCATGTGGCTTTCTGCCCTGTGTCACTGTGGTCGCCTTCTTGCCTCTCACTCATCATTAGAACCAAGACCCACCTAATCCAGCATGATCCCATCTCCATCCTTAACTAATTACATTTACAAAGACCCTATTTTCTTTTCTTTCTTTTCTTTTCTTTTCTTTTTTTTTTTTTTTTTTTTGACACAGTCTTGCTCTGTCACCAGGCTGGAGTACAGTGGTGCGATCTCGGCTCACTGCAATCTCCGCCTTCTGGGTTCAAGCGATTCTCCTGCCTCAGCCTCCCAAGTAGCTGGGATTACAGGCACATGCCACCACACCCAGCTAATTTTTTATGTTTTTTGGAGGACAGGGTTTCACCATGTTGGCCAGGATCATCTCGATCTCCTGACCTTGTGATCCACCCCGTCTCAGCCTCCCAAAATGCTGGGATTACAGGTGTGAGCCACTGTGCCCAGCCACAAAGACCCTATTTTCAAATAAGGCCACATTCTCAGGCTCCAGGTAGACATTGATTTTTGGAGGACACTGTTCAACCCATACTGGGAATGTCCTGGTACTTATAGTTGCCCCAGGCAAAAGGCCAGGGCTTCCTTCCTTTTTCTGAGGCTGAGTGGGTATAGCTGTGGTAGCCAGGCAGTCACCATGGAGGTAATGGAGAAGTTACAGCACTTTCAACTGTAGGTGAGTGTGAACCCAGCTCTCAGCAGGTGAAGAGTGGGATGATCCAGAGGAAGCCTGAAGAGTTGGTGGTGGTTCAGTAACTGCATGGAATCAGGGCTCTGCGTTGGGAACTCTACAGTTCTCTTGGTTTTTCCTTCATGGTTGTAAAATGGCTGCTGAGATCCAAGCAGGGAATCATTACCCATCTCCAACCAAAGGTGGCTGCGGATGGCCATGGTGTTGGTTGTCATTAGTGGTGGTGGTAGTGGTGGTGTGTCTGAGTGTGTGTGTGTGTGTGTGTGTGTGTGTGTATGTGTGTGTGTGAGAGAGAGAGAGAGAGAGAGAGACTTACTGACTCCTATGAGGGAGGAGACATCTTTCCCAGAAATTCCCACAAGACCTTCCTTTGTGTCTCTTTGGTCAAGACTGGGTCACATGGCCACCCCTAGCTGCAAGGGAAGCTGGGAAAACAAGCATCTCTTTTGATCAGGTGAGAGAGAAGGAAAGAGCTCAGGAGGAAGGGGCTTGAATCACCCATGGACAAACAGCCCTTCAGCTCTCCCCAGTCCATTCCAAATGATCCATTATGCTCTTCCATTTCATTACATTTGAACCCTTGCACTGCCAAGTCTCATCATCTTGTTTATCATTCAAGACCTAAGTACATCAAGTAATGCCAAGGACAGTCTCATTTCGAGGCAGCATTTGGTTGGAGAGCTTGTGCCCCATGAGAGACTTTCTGGAGAAACCCTATTAAATTATTTATCCTTCCCCTGTCCCCACTGCACAACTACAGCAATGCTGAGATGAACAAGCTGGTTCATAACTATTTGTACCTCCATGCCTATACTCTGGTAGGCTGGACTTTCTAGATGTGGGATAGCTATGTTTGAAAACCCCATACATGCTTGTTGGGAGCTTTCTCTAGGGTGGTGTGAAGATCCCACTTGCTCATCTTCAGGCTGACTATAGCCCACAGTTTTCAGGGAAAACTAGGCGAGAATGTGCATTTCTCTCACTTTCCCCTGTAATCCATTATCTCGGCCCACCCCGGCATCCCTGTTTTGGCAGTGAGGTTCTCTGATGACTGTTGGGCTGTTGTATACATTATTCATATGTCTTTTTATATCACCTACTGGGGCACCAGCTGGGGCCAACAAATACTACAAACATGGCACCAATAAAAAAGAATGTGTAATCAGTCTTTAAAAATTCCTTCTCGTCTGCCAAGAGCGGCATGTGGGGGTGGGGAGTGAGCAGCTGGCCAGTCCTGCTAATTTAGAGGCGGCTTTGCTCTGAAAATGATGGCTGCTTCACCACCAGCCTCTCCCCAACCCCTGGAAAGAGCAGATCCCAGAAGCCCTGGCAGATTTTGTGAGGGAAGGAATGTGTGTTGATGCCACAAGGGAGAGAAAAAACCAATTTTTAAAAATGCATTATCCTGCTTCAATAAGTGGGGGGGTACTATTTCTGGCTTTGTATTTCAGAAGCTGAAAAGAGGAGGAACTTGTTGGTTATTGCTTATTTATTTTTTTCCTCCCATTTTGTTTTATTGTTTAATTCAGTAATTTATTTAGTAAAATGTGTTCATCTTAAAGGTTCAATTTGATGTTTTCTTTTTAAACCTATGTATACATCTATTGTTGTGGGTTGAATTTGTGCCCCCCAAAACATAGGTTGAAGTCCTAACCCAGTGCCTCAGAATGTGACTTATTCTGAAATAGGATCATTGCAGACATTATTAGTTAAGATGAGGTCATCCAGGCTTGATGGCTCATGCCTGTAATCCCAGCACTTAGGGATGCTAAGCAAGGATGATCACCTGAGACCAGCCTGGGCAACAAAGTGAGACCCCATCTCTACAAAAAATTAGCCAGGTGTGGTGGTGCACACCTGTAGTCCCAGATACTTGAGAGGCTCAGGGAGGAGGATCCCTTGAGCCCAGGAGTTTGAGGCTGCAGTGAGCTGTGATCTTGCCACTGCACTCCAGCCTGGGTGACAGCAAGACCATGTCTCTAGGAAAAAAAAAAAAGGAAAAAGGGCCAAGCGTGGTGGCTCATGCCTGTAATCCCAGCACTTTGGGTGACTGAGGTGGGTCCTGAGGTCAGGAGTTCGAGACCAGCCTGGCCAACATAACAAAACCCCATCTCTACTAAAAATACAGAAATTAGCAGGATGTGGTGGCAGATGCCTGTAATCCCAGCTACTTGGGACATTGAGGCAGAATTGCTTGAACCTGGGAGGCAGAGGTTGCAGTGAGCTGAGATCGTGGCACTGCACTCCAGTCTGGGTGACAGAACGAGACTCCATCTCAAAAAAAAAAAAAAAAAAAAAAAAAAAAAAAAAAAAAAAAAAAAAAAAAAAAAAAAAAAAAAAAAAAAAAAAAAAAAAAAAAGAGAGAGAGAGAGAAAATAGAAAAAAAATGAGATCATACTGGAGTAGGGTGGACCCTTGGCTTAGTACAACTGGCTTACAACAAGAGGAGAGTAGAACACAGTCACACATACAGGGAGAATGCCCTGTGAAGATGAAGGTAGAGATAGAAGTCACGCATTTACAAGCCCAGAAACCCTAAGTGTTGCTGGACATCACCAGAAGCTGGAAGAGGCCAGGAAGAACTTCTCCCATAGAGCCCTGTGAGTGAGCCTGCCTTTGCCAATGGCTTGACTTCAGACTTTTAGCTTCTAGAACTGTGAGATCACGAATAGCTGTTGTCTTAACTCACCTCGCTTGTAGTACTTTGTTACCTGTGTTAATACATCCCTGTAACCAGTGCTGAAACGCACACGTGGAACCTTTCAGCACCTGGACAGCTCCCTTTCAGCACCTGGTCAGTTCCCTTTCAGCACCTGGTCAGTTCCCTTGGACACCCTTCCCCATGACAGCTCCTTCCCCACCTGAAGTCATGATCGGTTTTGTTTTCTATCATCGCTGATAGGTCGTGCCTAATCTTGAGCACCACAGAATTAAAATCATCCAGTGGGAACCTTCTGTGCCTGGCTTCTTTGATCAATATCCCACATGAGATTCCCTCCTTGTGTTGCCTGTGCCAGATTACTGTTGGCTTCTTTCCATAAATATTGATGAATCCCCTGGATGTGTTAGGTGTGGTGCTAGGCCTGGGGACACAGAGAATCTAGGGGTTCGCTATCCAGTTTGGAAGAGAAGATGGTAAACTGAGGCTGTAACACTACAGGGTGGTTGCAAGAGAATAGAAAATTCCAGGCAGCAGTTTCACATGACTAGAGGGCTACGGGCTGAGACCCTGAAAACCAGGGTTGGAGCTCCAGGAGCCAGACAGTCTGAGTTCCAGTGGGGGCCCGCACAGACGGGGCAGAGCTTAGGAGGAATTCTGGGCTATGGGCATGCCTTGGCCCAGTGGTTAGGTTTTTTTTATACTTGAAGCAAGGTCCGGGAGGAGTAGCAGGATGCTGCAGTCTGGGTGCTTTGAAGTCTTCGTGAGCTGGTGGTGTGGCTGGGGTCTGTCTTATAGCAGAGGCAAGCATCTGTAGTTCTGAGGTTTGCTGCCAGCGGATAGATTCTTCCCTATTATTGATGGGAATGCTCTGCCTGGTAGTCCCATTGGCATCCTCATGGGGCACTGCCCTGGGGCCTTCCTGAAGGTCAGGCTCGAGGCACCAGCGATTATCAATGTAAGACTGAGCTAAAGTCCAAACCCTTTCTTATTCTTCAAGGGTGAGAGAAGTAAGGATGACGTTTAAAGCTCTCTAAGTGAGATTATAAGACTGGGTTAAGTATTGAAATTCTTGTATGTATTTGGTGGGGTCTGACGGGAAAGAGCCTAGACATTGACTGATTTGGGAGCGGTCAGACAGAGAAAAAGGAATGTGTACCTGGACTGTTCCTTCAGCTCTAGGCACTTCGTGAAAAGGAAATTGTTGGAAAGGCGCAGGGGAGTTAGCTGTGGGACTAAACTGTAAGCTGGACCAGGTATGACGGGGGGAGGCGACAGGAGGGGCATAAGGAGGTGGGTTGTGGAAAGAGGAAGAGGAGGGAGGCTCTGGGGCAGGGGTGGTTATGTCCTGGATTAGGGTTTGGTTCAGACAGGCAGAGAGGAGAAAGGTCGGAAGGGTCAATGGACAAGGAGGATTCTGAGTTACTGGCAGAAGCAGGAGGGGTGGATGGAAGGGAGAGAAGGAAAATTTGGGATGGTTGCATTAAGGGCAGAGATTAGGGAGGGATCAAGGTGTAAAAAATGCCTGGACGTTGGGAACCTTAGAACATTTGCGCATTCTACGAGAAAAATTGTCTAAGTCCTGCAAAATAGAGAAATTGAAAGTGCCATTTCCTGGCCATTGGGGGCTACTGTCTAATTTATATTGAGGCCAGGCTATGTTACAGAAAAAAAAGTAGATGTTTAGGCTTTAGATTGAGTGAAAGTTGAAGGGGCTTAAGGTTCTTGAGGACAGAGGCCAGAGGGGAAGAGAGAGGGACGGAGGGCGGGAGCCTGCCCATGATAGACTAGAGAGGGTTGGGGAGAAAAGTAGAGATGGGGAGGACAGCAACCACTAGAATCCTCAGCACGTGTCCCCAAGTGAAGTGGACTGTACGACTGGTGAAAGACCAAGGTGAGCACCCCCACTGCTGAGCAGACACCAAGGGAAACTGTCTTCCCGAGGAGAGTCCGTGACCAACACTGGATTTCTTGAAACACGGATAGGAGGTGTCATCTCTGTCTCTATTTAAGAAAAGGAAAGGTTTAAAGAGAAATGGCGATTGTTGGCCAGGCGCAGTGGCTCAAAACTGTATTCCCAGCACTTTGGGAGGCTGAAGCGGGTGGATCATGAGCTCGGGAGTTTGAGACCAGCCTGACCAACATGGTGAAACCCGGTCTCCACTAAAAATAGAAAATTAGTTGGGTGTGGTGCTGTGTGCCTGTAATCCCAGCCAGTCAGAAGGCTGAGGCAGGAGAATTGCTTGAACCCAGGAGGCAGAGGTTGTGGTGAGCTGAGAGTGTGCCATTGCACTCCAGGCTGGGTGACAGAGCGAGACTCTGTCTTTAAAAAAAAAAAAAAAAAAAAAAGAGATTGTTTACCTAATCTGAAGACAAAGGCGGGGATTTTACAGGCCAGTCTGAGCTACCGAGGTCAAGGGTGGGCTCTTCAAGGAAGGAGAGCAAGGATAGGGGACAGATCTCCCGAAGGGGTTCTCCTTGTTTTGGCACCAAATGTTAAGCCCGCATTTAATTGAAGAGGCAACCCAAACAGGCTTTGTGTGAGCAACAAGGCTGTTTATTCACCAAGGTGCAGCGGGCTGAGTCAGAAAAGGGAGTCAGCATGGAGGGGGGTGCAGGGCAGGCTTTATAGGCTGGAGCAACAGGTGGAAAGTTACAGCTCAGCGTTGGTTGTTAACTCAATGTGTTGATGGTTTGGCTGCAACAGGAAGCTGTTGTCCTTCTTCTTTGTGGTTTTCTTATTGTTTCAGACTTTCAAGCATACGTGTGGGTTACAGAGTTCATAATGGCTTGACAACAGTGCTGCCATCTTTAGGGGACCTAACAGTGAAATCCCGTGTCTACTAAAAATACAAAAAAATTAGCCAGGCATGGTGATGGGTGCCTGTAATCCTAGCTACTTGGGAGGCTGAGGCAGGAGAATCACTTGAACTCAGGACGCAGAGGTTTCAGTGAGCCAAGATGGCGCCACTGCACACTAGCCCAGCCAAAAGTGTAAGACTCGGTCTTAAAAAAAAAAAAAAAGAAAAGATAATCTCATCCATCCGAAAGTATATCAGCAATTTCCAGGGGGCTGCAGAAAGGGTGGATGGGAGTGACTGTTAATAGGCATGGGATTTCTTTGTGGGAAGAGTAAATATGCTTGGATTAGGTAGTGGTAATGGTTACACAACTTCGAATATTCTGTAAATAGACCCTCACTGAATTGTACATGTTAAAAGCGTGAATTTCATGGTATATGATCTATCTCAGTTAGAAAGCCGAACAAGATACCCTTTCATTCCCATGAGGATGACTGTAGTCAAAATGCAAAAACAAGTGTTGGCGAGGGCGTGGAGAAATTAGAACCCGTATGCACTGCTGGAGGGAATGTGAAATGGTGCAGCCCCTATGGAAAACAGTCCTGCAGTTCTGCAAAATGTTAGCCACGCGGCCGGGAGCGGTGGCTCACACCTGTAATCCCAGCACTGTGGGAGGCCAAGGTGGACGAATCACTTGAGGTCAGGAGTTTGAGACCAGCCTGGCCATCATGGCAAAACGCCATCTCATAGTGGTAGGCATGTGTAATCCCAGCTAATCAGGAGGCTGAGGCAGGAGAATACCTTGAACCCAGGAGGTAGAGGTTGCAGTGAGCCAAGATCGCGCCATTGCACTTCAGCCTGGGTGATGGAACGAGACTGTCTCAGGAAAAAAAAAAGAAAAAGAAAAAGGTAGCCATGGAGTTACTGTATGACCCATAATTTTACTGCTAGCTGTAAACCCAAGAGAAGTGAAAACTTATATCCACAGAAGAACTTGCATACCAATGTTTACAGTAGCATTATTCATAATAGTCCAAAGTAGCGACACCCCAAAATGTCCATCAACTGATAAATGGACAAATAAAATATGGCCTTTTCATACAATGGAATATTATTTGGCCATAAAAAGGAATGAAGGACAGCCAGCCCTACATATTCATGGGTTCTGCATCTGTGGATTCAACCAAGCTTGGATTAAGAATATTTAGGCAAAAAAAAGGTTGCATCTGAATTGAACATGTGTAGACTTGCGTTTCTTGACATGATTCCCTAAACAATACAGTGTAACAACCATTTACATAATACTTACATCATATTAGGTATTCTAAGTAACCTGGAGATTTAAAGTATACTGGATTATGTGTGTAGGCTGTAAACAAATACTGTGCCATTTAATATCAGGGATTTGAGAGCAAAGTTTTGGTATTTGAGGAGAGTCCTTGAACCAATCCCCCATGGATACCAAGGGACAACTATACTGACATGTGCTACAATGTGGATTAATCTTTAAAACACAAGATCTTCAAGAAAGAAGGCAGACATCAAAGGTGACATATTGTGTGATTCCATTATTGTGAAATGTTCAGGATAGGCAAATTCATAGACAGAAAGTGAATAAGTGGTTGCCTGGGACTTAGGGGAAGGATTGGAAAGTGACTGTTAATGGGGGCGGGATTTCTTTTTTTTTTTGGGTTAAAGAAATATTCTGGAATTAGATGGTGGTGATAGTTGTGCAGCTTAGTGAATATGCTAAAAACCCCTGAGCTGTATACTTTAAGAAGGCGAATAGTACAGCATGTGAGCCATGTATTAACAACAATAATACAGGCCATGTGTGGTGGCTCACACCTGTAATTTCGGCACTTTGGGAGGCTGAGGCAGCCTGGCCAACATGGTGAAATCCCATCTCTATGAAAAACACAAAAATTAGCCCGGTGTGGTGATTTGACATAGCTTACTTTTCTATGTCTGCAGCTCAATTTTACAGGCTGCTCTTTGTTAAAAAAGAAGGATTTTGGGGCTGGGCACAGTGGCTCATGCCTGTAATCCTAGTGCTTTGGGAGTCCAAGGCAGGTGATCACCTGAGGTCAAGAGTTCGAGACCAGCCTGGGCAAAATGGTGAAACCCTGTCTCCACTGAAAATACAAAAATTAGCCAGGCACAGTGACAGACACTTGTAGTCCCAGCTGCTCGGGAGGCTGAGGCAGGAGAATCACTTGAACCCAGGAGGTGGAGGTTGCAGCGAGCTGAGATCCCACCATTGTGCTCCAGCCTAGGCAACAGAGTGAGACTCCATCTCAAAACAGCAATAACCACAACAAAATAATATAAAAAGAGTCTCTCATCCATAATGACATAAGGAGCACAGTCCAGTCCAACGTCAAACCCAGGCTGTCTGCTACCCCCCGTGCCCAAGCACTGGATCCCAGCCTGTCCAAGCCCTTGTTCATTCATGGACCTCCTTGTCTATGTTCTTCCTAAGAAATCCCAAATTTTCAGTGTTCTGTGCTGTAGAGGGGAAAACACCGTGATCCCACAGGATCACACACTGATCCCACAGTGGGTGTGGCAGTGTGTTCGAATTGCTCGATGGAATCCCTTATCTGCCACTCATGGGTTGTGTCTCGGTTTCCCCATTTGTCGTATGTGGTTGACAGTAATAGCATCTCTCTTGAAGGGTGGCTCTGAGGAGTAAATTAGTTAATACATAAAACATATTTTGAGGTGGGTCTGGCTGATAGCAAGAGCTCAGCAAGAGCTTTCCTGAGTCCTAGTGTAACCGCTCAGTGGGTTTACTTTGCCTGCTGCTTGGAAAGAGCTGATTTATCAAGATGGGAGTTGCAATGGTGAAAGAGTAATTCATGCACAGCTAGCTGTGTGGGAGGCTGGGGTTTTATTATTACTCAAATCAGTCTCCCCAAGCATTTGGAGATCAGAGTTTTTAAGGATAATTTGGCGGGTAGGGTCTTGGGAAGTGGGGAGTCCTGATTGGTCAGGTTGGAGAGGGAATCATAGTGTGTTAAAGTGAGGTTTTCTTGCTGTGTTCTGTTCCTGGGCGGGATGACAGAACTGTTGGAGTTAGATTACAGGTCTGGGTGATGTCAGCTGATCCATCTAATGCAGGGTCTGCAGAATATCTCAAGCACTGATATTAGGTTTTACCATAGTGATATTAGCACTAGGAGCAATTTGGGGAGGTTCAGACTCTTGGAGCCAGAAACTGTATGACCCCTAAACCATAAGTTTTAATCTTGTAGCAAATTTGTTAGTTCTGCAAAGGCAGACTGGTCCCCAGGCAAGAAGGGAGTCTTTTCAGGAAAGGACTATTATCAGTTTTGTTTCTGAGTCAAACCATGAACTGAATTCCTTCCTACACCCAGGAATGAACAATGGCAGCTTAAAGGTTAGAAGCAAGATGGGTTGGGTTAGGTTTGAACTCTTTCACTGTCATAATTTCCTCAGTTATATTTGCAAAGGCAGTTTTTGAGGGGCGTCATTGTCTGGGGTAAATACACAAGATTCATTGTCTCATGCCAGGGAAATTGAGTACACGGACACACATGAAGTGGGTTTAGGAGTGGAGGGTTTTGTTTTGTTTTTGAGATGAGTCTCACTGTTGCCCAGCCTGGAGTGCAGTGGTGCAATCTTGGCTCACTGCAACTTCCACCTCCCTGGTTCCAGGAATTTTCCTGCCTCAGCCTCCCGAGTAGCTGGGATTGCAGGCTCGCACCACCATGCCTCGCTAATTTTTGCATTTTTAATGGAGACGGAGTTTCGCCATGTTGGCTAGGCTGGTGTTCAACTTCTGACCTCAGGTGATCTGCCTGTCTCAGCCTCCCAGAATGCTAGGATTATAGGCATGAGCCATCACGCCTGGCGTTGGAGCAGAGGTTTACTAGGCAAAAGAAAGAGAAAGGAAAATAGCTCTATCTCCTGCAAGAGAGAGGGGCACCCCAGTGGGACTTCCTGTTTTGTGGTGAAGTGCATGGGTTTTTATAGACTGGCTTAAGGAGGCATGTCTGATTTACATAGGGCCCAAAGACTGGTTGGACCAGATGTGACGTTTACACAGCACTTCAGGGAGCTGGCTGCCTCACCCTAATCTTCTCTTATGCAGATGGGGGCCTTTGCTTGGCCAGAGCCATGTTGCCTGCTCCTTACTGTAAACGTGGTTTACAAAGAAAAGGGAAGATGAGGCTGCCATTTTGAACACGCCAAGTCCCCAAGTAGCCCCTCTCCTGTTGGCAGAACGGCCTGCATTCACCCGCGCAAGATTCTAGCTTGCCTTTCTATGTCTTCAGCTCGATTTTACAGGCTGCTGTTTGTTAGAAAAGAAAATATTTTGGGGCCAGGCCTGGTGGCTCACACCTGTAGTCCGAGCATTTTGGGAGGCCAAGGCAGGTGGATCACCGGGGTCAGGAGTTCGAGACCAGCCTGGCCAACGTGGTGAATCCCTGTCTCTACTAAAAATACAAAAATTAGCTGGATGTGGTGGCACATGCCTGTAGTCCCAGCTACTTGGGAGGCTGAGGCAGGAGAATCCACCTCTGCTTCCTTAGCCGATACATAACATGGAATAATTGAGAGGTTTTTTTTTTAGGTAGAGCAAGTACTGTTGAAGAGTCTAGCCATGGCCTATTTGGAGAACCACAGGACAGACCAGGCTCCAGAACGAGAACCTGGGAGGTGGAGGTTGTAGTGGGTTGAGATTGCATCAATGCACTTCAGCCTGGGCACCAGAGCGAGACTGTTTCAAAAAAAAAAAAAAAAAAAAAAAAAAAAAAAAAAAAAAAAAAAAAAAAAAAAAAAAAAAAAAAAAAAAAAAAAAAAAAAAGGAAAAGAAAAGAAAATGATTTGGGGGCTGCTTTTTATTAAAAGGGAAACCTTACTGAGGACTTTGTTACCCTCACTACCTGCCTAAGTAATTTCTTCTTAACTCCTATATCATTTTCACTAGTTCTCAGCCACCTGGATGTGGACCCTGGCCCACCTTTTTTGAGCTCAGATGCACCTGGGAGGCCTCACCTGGCTATGCTGGAGGCAAGGGGTGAGATCTGGCTGGTGCTGTGCTTTGATGATACTGAGATCTTTACAGGGCTGATTTTTGGCAAACTGTAACTAAACCTTTAAAAGGTCTGATGGTACACAGGCCACATGGTAATCACTGAAAGTTTTAATATTCAAATTAGAATCTGAGTGAACTTGGATAATCAAAAACTTTTGAATTCTACTCTCCATTCTCTGCTAGATTTCCTCAAGGCTGAATAGCTTTGAAATGGCCATAAATTTGCATAATGACTTGCATAAAGCTAATCACTTTAGGTCTGGGAGCATTTTTGCCTGGAGCTGTTCTAGTCCTCCTCTGCTTCCTTAGCTGATACATAAAATGGAATAATTGAGAGGTTTTTTTTTTTTTAAGGTAGAGCAAGGAAGAGTCTGACCATGGCCTATTTGGAGAATCACAGGACAGACCAGGTTCCAGAATGAAACAGCATTAGAACCTTTTCCTCCTGCTGTTTTGGGATGCGTTGGGGGAGGGGTGGAACCAGAGAAGACTAGAGAGGCTTCTATTGATGGGGAGAAACTTCCTCTCTGAGTCTGCGTTGAAAGGGGGCACTGGCTGACTTCCTTTGGTTTGGTGAGAGCCAGTGAAATCCAGGAAGGTTTTCCCAACATTTTTGTCTCTTCTTCCCAGGTGACCCAAGCTTCCCAGGAGCCCAACCACTAAGGAGCAGTTGTAGTAACAACTCTATTTCTGTGCTACTTCAGTTTATACATTTTATTTTATTTTAATTAATTAATTAATTAATTATTATTTTTTGGAGACAGGGTCATGCTCTGTCTTCCAGGCTGGAGTGCAGTGGCATAAACACAGCTGGCTCAAGCCTTGACCTCCTGAGCTCAAGAGATCCTCCAGCCTCAGGGTCCTGAGTAGCTAGGACCACAGGTGCATGCCACCACACCTGGCTAATTTTTTGTTTGTTTGTTTGAGACAAGGTTTCCCTCTTGTTGCCCAGGCTGGAGTGCAAAGGCATGATCTCGGCTCACTGCAACCTCTATCTCCTGGGTTCAAGTGATTCTTCTGCCTCATCCTCCTGAGTAGCTGGGATTCTAGGTGTGTGCTACCATGCCCGGCCATTTTTTTTGTATTTTTACTGGAGACGGGATTTCACCAAGTTGACCAGGTTGATCTCGAACTCTTTACCTCTGGTGATCCACCCCCTCCTCAGCCTCCCAAACTGCTGGGATTACAGGCGTGAGCTACTGCGCCTGACCCATTACCTGGCTAAATGTTTGATTTTTGTAGAGATAAGCGTCTTGCTTTGTTGTTCAGGCTGGACTTGAAAACCTGGACTCAAGTGATGCCCCTCCCTCAGCCTCCCAGAGTGCTGGGATTATAGGCATGCGGCACTGCACCCAGCCGTATGGGGGGATGGAGCCTCGCTCTGACACCAGGCTGGAGTGCAGTGGAATGATCTCAGCTCACTGCCATCTCTGCCTCCCAGGTTCACGCGATTCTCTTGCTGTAGCTTCCTGAGCAGCTGGGATTACTGATGCCCACCACCATGCCCGGCTAATTTGTTTTTTTGTATTTTTAGTACAGACGGGGTATAATCATGTTGGCCAGGCTGGTATTGAACTCCTGACCTCAAGTGATCCACCCACCTCGGCCTCTGAGAGTGCTAGGATTACAGACATGAGCCATACGTCTGGCCAAAGCCCTGTATATTTTAAATAAAAGAGTCTTGAAAATATATATGTCATGGTAATGGAGGAAGGAATGTTGTCATTGGTATTTTATTATTTTCACCAACCAATATATTCACATGATGCAAAAATCAAGAGACACAAAGAGGTAGAAACTGGAAAAGACATCCTTACCCTCCTCTACGTCCTCCGCCAGCTCTCATCTCTGCCGGTCACCAACGTTGCCAGTTTCATGCCTCCTTCCACAGAGTATATCTGTACATCTGCATCTGTATCTGTAACAGCATCTGTATCAGTGTTTATAGCTATCCTTCTCCTGTAAATGATAGCTTACAATAAACACTTTTTGAAAAAACTTTTGGTCAGGAATGGTGGCTCATGCCTATAATCCCAGCACTCTGGGAGGCCCAGGTGGGTGGATCACTTGAGGTTAGGAGTTTAAGACCAGCCTGACCAACATGGCGCAATCCCATCTCTACTAAAAATACAAAAAATTAGCCAGGCATGGTGGTGAGCACCTGTAATCCCAGCTACTCAGGAGACTGAGGCAGGAGAATTGCTTAAATCGGGGAGGCAGAGGTTGCAGTGAGCTGAGATAGCACTATTGCTCTCCA
>PVKP010042168.1:0-18257 GCA_004027715.1 Plecturocebus donacophilus
TCCACTCGTTCTTTGTGCTTTCACTGGGAGCTACATTCCTGAGCTGTTGCTAATTGGCCATCTTGGATCTCTCTCCTCAGCTGAGATTTTTTAATGTTTGCCATGTGCCAGACTCTATGTCAAGTGCTTTGTCTGCACAATCTCATGTAAATCTCAGAACCACTCTGTTACATATGAACAGTTAATATATCTTCTTTATAGATGATAAACAGAGGGAAGCCATGCAGTAAGTCAGTAGTGGATCCAGGATTTCAGTCTGGGCAGGCTGATCGCAGGGCTCACCTGTGTAGGCACTGTCCTTACTTCTTTCCTATTAAAATTCAAGGGCCTTGTGGTGACAGTAAAGTGAGATAAGCCATGTAAAGTGCTCAGCTCAGCACATGGGCCCTATTAAGTTCTTAATAAATACTAAAGTTTGTTTGTATAGCGACAAATAAGTAATTCATATTCTCCCCATCCCCAGTCACTTTAGAAGAGCTGGAATCCTTAGCCATTGCAGGAAATGACACAGGACATCTTTCGAGGTACAGGTAAGAAAATCATGAAAGTTGCATGTTAGTGTGATCAGGGTTGGAAATACGTGCTGATTACCCAACCAGTATTCTAATCTTCATTAATTAATTCATTTTCCTTACTCTCATTCTATTCTTCCCTTCCTTCCTTGTCTCCTCTTTCATCAGGTAACTGTTTACTGAGTGCTTACTATGTGCCAGGTCTGTTCTAGGAGCTGGTAACACAGCAGTAAGCACAACAGTCAAAAATTCTCTGCCCAAACAAGATTTCACTATGGGTTCGTTGTCTGGTCTATATACAAATAAATCGGCAACTATGTAATTTGTAATAAATGCTGTGAAGGTAAATAATGCAGGTTAAAAGAGTAGAGGGTGAGGAAGCAGGGGGGAAAATAATTCATTTATGAATAGAGAGATCAGAGAAGGCTATTTTGTTGAGGTGACATTTGATTAGACACCAGAAGAGGTGAGAATGATGTCATGTGGCTATCTGTGGGTAAGGAGAGGAGAGGTCAGTGGTTCCAGAGGCCTGGAGTGGGGGTTTATTAGAAATATTCAAGGAACTGCAAGGAGTCCTGTTCAACTGGAGCAGAGTGAGCTTGGAAGAAAATAAGACCAGAGAAATGTGAGGGGTCAGATTGTGGAAGGCCTCAGAGCCCTTGGCAAAGTAGGGTTTTAGTGAGAAGCAGTTTTGCACAATGGTTGAGAACACAGTTTCTACCGGTGAGTTCCCTAAGTTCAAATCCTAGCTGTAATATTTACGTAAACTTGAGCCTTGTGTTGTGCCTCTATATGCTGTCATTTCTTCTCTGTAAAATGGGATTAATAATATCAAATTAGGCTTGAGAAAATTCTGGCAATTTCTTGGCATCCAGGTTAAGAGCTGAAATTAAAGCAATCTCTTGCTTAAACCTGCAATTCACGGAAGGTATTAAACATTTGCTTACACCAATACCAAAAATAGATTTTGTATTAATTACATAGAAGTGACTTTTCAGATTACTATCACAAGTTTTTGTCTTTTTGGGTTTTTCTTTCTTTTTTCTTTAGAGAAAGGGTCTTGCCGTGTTGCCCAGGCTGGTCTTGAACTCCTGGGCTCAACTGATCTGCCTGCCTTGGCCTCCCAAAGTGCTGGAATTATAGGAATGAGCCACTGCATCTGGCCAGCTATCATAAGATAATTGAACAAAAAAAAAAAAACTGGCCAATCATTGATAGAATTTCAAGTAGCAAATGGCTTTGCATATTACCAGTGAGTTTCCAAAGAGACCTGGGCATAGGTCTGGATCAGATCACAAAACAAAACAAACTTTCTCCCAGACAGATTCAAAGCATTTCATCAAGATGACTCAAGTAACATGAATGAAGACAAATCTGGGCCAAAAGAATGTAGCCTGCAAAGTATAACAGGGCTTGATGGAATAACATCGATATTGGTGTTTAATATGCAATATAATTAGATTTCAGGTCTAGACTCTTCTAAAAATAATGCAGACAAAGAAGTGCATCAGGTCAGGATTTTAATTCAGAGAGTAAGATGAGAATGAGTATTTTGGGGTGGCGCTCTTTCTTGTTGAAGCATAACCTTTACTACAGAGTACATGTTGAGGTCTGATGTATTTGCCAGTGCCACCATCTTCAGTATCTCTGATTTGCTTCCCAAAGTAGAGAAGGGAACAGAAGTGAAAAGGAAGTTGGGATTTATTTAGATCCCAGATTTCCAAAGGCAGCATTTACACTTCTTACTGCCTCAGTTAGCCGTAGCCCAAAGCTGGAGAGACTTTTGTTTCTCCTCCAAGGTAGCAAGGAAACAAATGACTTCAGTGGCATCTTTTTTGCTACATTCTGAGGTAGAGGATGATTGTGATTATAAGAAGTTTTGTTCCATTTTAATATATTCAACCATCTCTTCATAAAGCCTCCCTAGGTTGGCCATAAGCAGCTCAGAGTTCCACATTCCTGCTCCCTTTGCTTTTCCCTCAAGAACAGGATCAAAGGCAAGAAGGGTCACTGAACCAGGTTTCTGGGGATTACAGTCTTAGTGGAAAGCTTTAAACTAGTCAGTTCGGGAAAAGTGTTCCACCCACACCGACTCTTTGGGCACTTTTGATTCTAAGAGGTCAGAGAAGACGGGTCTGGATGTTAAGCCTATTGGGTTATGGGTCAAAGATGAAAAAACACAGATGCTGTTGACAAGATTTTAGCAGCTCCTCCTGCTCCCTCCACATCCTCTTATTTCACTGCCAACAGGGAAGAGTGTGGCCATGCTGTAGGCTTCAGGATGCCTTTTCTTTTGCAGGGCCAGAGCCTGAGACAAAAGCCTAACAGCTCAGCCTGGTCTAGGCAGAATACATTCACCAAGTTGCACGTGTTTTACTCCAGGTCACAAGTCTACATTGGGGCTTGAGTCAGAGCCTGACTAAACAGAACATGCCTGTTTGCCCCCGATCTTTTTCTGTGTATATAGTTTACTGCAGGACAGACAGAATTCAGGTGTGCAGGATCCCTTAGCCATAAATCCCTCCATGTCCCTACATTCCTTCCAGATGGCATAGATTTGGTGGACTGAGAAGGCATATTCACTGGAGACCAGCATTAGGACAGAAGAGGCCCTGAGAAAGTGAGGAAAGCTCGTGTAAGATTTGGTATTGGTAGTAAAAAGGACTCCTTTTGGGTACCAGCTTATCCAGAACTTAAAATGTTGGAGCAGCAAAGAGCTGTGAGTTCCATGGTAAGCTCATCAGTCAGCTCTGCCCAATGTATCTAGAGGCCCTGACGGCTGCTTCTCTGGAATCTGAGCCAAGGAAGGCAAGCCAGGAGGATGAGCTCACAGTCGCCTCATTAATGTCCTACGTGTAACACAAGTGGGTGGCAAGAAGCGCTCTCGTTTCAGAGAACACTTTGTCTTAATGCTTAGTCAAACAAGGACAAGTACTTTTCAAAATGTGTGACATTTTTGCAGGAGGCAGGTACAAATTCATAATCCTTTCTCTACAATTATAAAATTTAAAAGGCTCTGAAAAACAAACTCTTTTGTCAGTGTGAGAAAAAAAACCCACACAGGAGCAACAACAGTTTTGACTATTGTTTATGTCTCAGAGCCCCTACCCAGCACTATCACATCTGCTGTGTACATTTTTGTTATTTTGAAATCTGGGGTTAATTTCACTCTTTGAGAAGAGTTAAAGCTGTCCTTATGGGTAACAATGAAGAGAGGCAAAGGAAGAAAAGAAAGTGCCTGTTGAAATCAATAATGCAATAAGGAAAGTTATTACAGAAGATCATGCTATGTGTCTTGAAAAATACAGTATCAGAATCAAAACAATATATGACTTAAAAAAACAGAATGGCAAGTTGTAGAAGATTTCCTGTGCAGCAATGATTAAGAACTAATGAAAAATAAGAAAACAACCCCAGCACTTTGGGAGGCTGAGGCAGGCAGATCACAAGGTCAGGAGATCGAGACCATCCGGCTAACATGGTGAAATCTTATCTCTACTAAAAATACAAAATATTGTCAGGTGATCAAGACTATCTTGGCCAACATGGTGAAACCTGTCTCTACTGAAAATACAAAATTTAGCCGGGAGTGGTTGCATGCGCCTGTAGTCCCAGCTATTCAGGAGGCTGAGGCAGGAGAATCGCTTGAACCTGGGAGGCTGAAGTTGCAGTGAGCCAAGATTGTGCCATTGCGCTCCAGCCTGGGCGGCAGAGCAAGACTTTGTCTCATAAACAAACAAAATATTAGCCGGGTGCGGTGATACGTGCCTGTGGTCCCAGCTACTCAGGAAGCTGAGGCAAGAGAATCACTCAAACCTGGGAAGCAGAGGTTGCAGTGTGCTGAGATCATGTCACTGGACTCCAGCCTGAGCAACAGAGTGGGACTCCACCTCAAAAGAAAAAAAGCAAAAAAGAAAACACTGCAAAGGGCAAAGAATCTATGACGATGTGTTAATTAAGTGGATTTGACAATGAAGCGAACATATATCATTAGTTTGTTAGTCACGAAGCAAGCTTTTATACACTGCAAAAATTGAACACTGAAAACAATATGAATATTTAGGAGGTTGTGGTGGTGGCAGGGACTGGTAAATCTGAAATCTCTAGGGCAAATCCGTAGGTTGGACATTCAGGCAGGATTTCTGTGTTACAGTCTTAAGGTAGAAGTCCTTCTCTAAAAAATCTAGTTTTGCTATTAAGGCCTTCAACTCATTGGATGAGGTCCATCAACAATATCAAGGGTAATCTCCTTTACTTAAAGTCAACTGGTGCTATATCTTAATTGCATCTACAGAATACCTTAATATCAACATCTAGGTTGGTGTTTGTCCAAACAAATGGTCATAGTCTAGCCAATCTGACACACAAAAATTTAATCATCACAGCTGTCTACAGAATTTAAGAGCTAATAGACTAAAATAGAAAAAAAACCACACACACACAATTTAAGAGCATCATCGTGTAAAATATCTTACAAATATGTAATAAAATCACTCCTGATGATGTTGAAACAACTAAAATTTCTTTTAAAATAATTTAAGTAATATATTTGTTATAATTTATATTATATTTAATAATTTAAATAATTGAAGTATTTAAATTATCAAATTATTAAAATTAATTTTAATTTAAATAAATTTATTAAATTTATTAAATTATTTAATAGTAACTTGTCTATTAATTTAATAATTTAAATATCAGTTATTTAATAATTATAAATGCTTATGTCAATAATTTAATAATTTTATAATTTAAATAATAGTTCTTTTTTTATTCAGAACTAACATATATTAGAAACAACCAAAATCTTGATAAACTTGTTAAAATAGTGTCTCATGTAAACCTTAGTCTTGAACCTATTTATAATGTTGATATTAAAGCTCTGTATTGGTACTAATGTTTTCCCAGCACCGCAATGAAAAGGAAAGTTGTGAACAATGACTCATGAGAAAGCGTCATAGGTTTTAAAGACACTAAACTCAGATAAACTGTGCTGGGCATGCAGCACTGTGTTTTTAAAACAATATGAAATTGACAATACCTGAGGAAAGCCTACACCCAAGAAATTTGAAAGATGTATGCAAATTACCTGTGCAAACAAGAAAGTATGAGTAATTAGAGAACTATTTTATGATGATGCAACTTTGTACCAGCCACTTTGTACCAATTTGTACCAGCAACTTTGTACCAGCCACTTTGTACCAGCAATATGGGCTTATTACCAGCAAGCTGATGTGGAAGAAAAGTGTAAAGTTCTGTTACACCTGGACAATGGCTTTGCAAACCCTCCACTTGAACTTCTTGCATAATGTTTTCAGTTTTTCTTTTCTTCACAACATGAAGTCAGTAGTGTAGCCTTGGAGCCAAAGAGCTTTACAAACTGAAAAGCAAGTCAGAACACTTCTTTCCAAACTGTATGTTTGCTTCAGTGAACAGAAGCCAGGAATCTAAGACTTCCTAAAAGAGGTCATTCTCAAGGATACCACTTTTGGTGCTGCCAATTCTCAGAATGATATTATTAAATCAGCATTAGCAAATGCTAGGCACAGAAGTTTGCTACTCCAATGTTGGAAAATAAAACCACCAACACAGATTTAGAAATATATGGCACCCATTGATGATAAAACAATGATATCAATCTTTATTATTACACTAAGTATTTATTGGCTGAATATGTTAGAAGAAGCTGATAGTAAAATACTGATCATTGATAGTGATGCAGTTGTATGTTTTGATTGATGGGGAGATTGCTGAAATGTTGCAAAGATAGTAAGCATGAGGATAACAGAAGATAATGGTGATGATAATATGAATATAGGTGAAAAAACACCACAGATGATCTGGCGATGTTACTTAATGTGAGTTAGTTTATAGCTAGCCTGGAATAACATGCTTTCAATGATGACTGAAAGATTGACATTTATTCAAAAAGAAATCGCTTAGACAAAAATCCATGTTAATGAAACAAATGACAGGAGAAAGTTTGGTTTTCATTTAATTTTATAAAAAAATAATTTTTAACTCATATCATTTCTTATGATTTGGTGAATTATCTGGGAAGTTTTGCTCATCTTGCCTGGGCTTCCTTATATAACTGTGGTCAAATGAGAATTCAAATAGAACAGAAGTGTCCAAGATGATGTCATTCACATGTCAGGGCAGTCAATACTGGCTATAAGCTGGACCATCTCAGTTTTCATCTGTGTAGCCTCTCATCCTCCAGTCAGTGAGACTGGGCTTCCTTACGGTATCTTGGTCTCAGGATTCCCACAGGGTGAAGGTGAACAGCCTCTTAAAACACAGTTTCAGTAGTTACATAGCATCACTTCTCATGGTCAAAGCAAGTCACAGACCAGCCAAGGATGTAAAGAAATAGACTCCATCAATTGACAGGAAGAGAAGCAGTGTCATATTAGTAAAGGGGCATGAGAGGAATTGTGGCTGTATTGGTAAATAATCTACCATAATAGATTTACTTCATTTCTAGGACTTTTCATGCCTTGATGAAGATACAAGTTTCTATATCATGTCATTTTTCTTTTACCTGAAGAATTTTAACATTTTTTGTAGCTCAGGTACGCTAATGATAAATTATCTTAGCCTTTGTTGAAAAGATCTGGATTTAGTTTTGCAAAATACTTTCATTAGATATAAAATTCTGGGTTGACTTTTTTTTTTTCTTTCAGAAAATGTCATTCCATTATCTTTTGCCTAGCACAGTTTCTGATGGGGAGTCTGTAGTAATTCTTATCTTGTTCTTCCATTTGTGATACATATGGCTGACCCTGGGCACACCGCCTCTGAGTTAGCTCTGCTCTCCAAGGAGCAATACCATTCAATATGTGATACATCTTTTTCTCACTGTCTGAGTTTAAGATTTTCTCTTTAACTTTCATCAGTTTGACTATGATATGCTTTAATGAGGTGTGTATATGTTTAGCTTCTTAAATTCTCATAGTGCAATAGAAAGAATTTTCAGATAGTTCCCTAGATTTCCGCACTCTGGTGTAGACTTCTGTATAATATATTCCCCTTGAGGGGTGGTATGGTTTGGCTATGTTCCCACCCTAATCTCACCTTGAATTGTAATAATCCCCATGTGTCAATAGCAGGGCCAGGTGGAGATAATTGAATCATTGGGATGGTTTCCCCCATCCTGTTCTGGTGGTAGGGAATAAGTCTCAAGACATCTGATGGTTTTATAAGTGGGAGATGCCTTGCAAAAGCTCTCTTGCCTGCCACCATGTAAGATTTGCCTTTGCTCCTTCTTCACTCTCTGCAGTGATTTTGAGGACTCCCCAGCCACGTGAAACTATGAGTCTATTAAACCTCTTTTTCTTTATAAATTACCCAGTTTTTGGTATGTCTTTATTAGCAGTGTGAAAACAGACTAATACAAGGGATAAACTGTGAATATAATGGGATAATTACTCCCATAATTAGATTATATTCAGTGATGCTCTTCTTTTTAGGAGATTTTCCTAAGTGGACCTGACCTAGTCATGCGAACACTTTAAAAAAAAGGGAATCTTTCTGATGAGAAAAATTTAAAGGATGAGGGAGTTGATGCAAGGGTGTTCTCTGTTGCTGGTTTTGAAGATAAAGGGGCCAAATGATAAAAAACCTGGGAGTCTTTTGAGAATCTTGCTTCTGACCCACTACGTGATGTCCAAATGTAATCTGAGGACGGAAATATCCTCTTCTCTAAGGAAATTTGTTGAGAGAGAGAGAGAGAGAGAGAGAGAGAGAGAGAGAGAGAGAGAGTGTGTGTGTGTGTGTGTGTGTGTGTGTGTGTGTACTTAGCTAAGTAGATAGATCCTTTAACTTAGTTTTAGCATGTGCACAATTGGAATTTTACAAAAAGTATGAATATTTTAAATCTATATTTACCCCACTATTTTGTTTATCAATTATCATGTAAATTTTTTTACCACATTTAGTTTCAATAGTCATATGTTTCATTGCAAAAATATTAACATATTTGATTTTGGGGATCTGCTCAGACTGCCCTAACAAAATATCACAGACTGGGCAGCTTGAATAGTAGACATTTATTTCCCACAGTTCTAGAGACTGGGAAGGCTAAGATTAAGATGCCACCTGATTCAGTTCCTGGTGAGCAGTCTCTTCCTGGCTTGCACACAGCTGCCTTCCCATTTTGTCCTTACACAGTGGAGAGAGAGAGAGTGCTGGTATTTCTTCCTCTTTTATAGGCACACCAGTTCTGTTGAATCAGGGCTCTACCTAATTTAATTCTATTTCTAATGTAGTCACAAGGTTGGGGAAGGGTACATTAGTCAAGGTTCTCCAAAGAAACAGAACCAATGGGAAACAAAACCAGTATTTATTAACAGAAATTGGCTCACATGATTATGGAATCTGAGAAGTCCTATGATCTTCCGTCTCTAAGTTAGAGACCCAAGAAAGCTGGGGGTGTAATTCCAATCTGAGTCCAAAAGCCTGAAAACTAGGGTGGCTGATGGTGCAAATCCCAGTCCAAAGGCAGGAGGAGACCAACATTCTAGCTCTAGCATGCAGGCAGGAAGGGGACAAATCCCTTCCTCTGCTTTTGTTCTGTCAAGCTTTCCATGGGTTGAATGAGGCCTGCCCACACTGATGAGGGCAATCCACTTTCCTGAATCCACCAATTCAAACGCTAATCTCATCTGAAAACACTCTCACAGCACACCCAGAAATAATGTTTAATCTGGGCATCCCATGGCCTAGTAAGTTTGACTCATAAAATTAATCATACAGGACTTGAGGGCTTCAACATATGAATTTTGAGGGAACACAATTCAGTCCCTTTCATCTGCAGACTCCACTGATGGTATTATGTAAAATATAAAATATGAATGTATAACCTTTCTAAAAAATCTCTAAAATTCTAAATTATGAATTATCTAACCAAAAAGTTTTCTGACGAGATTGTTGATCTATACAAAATATCCTATAACCTCTTTCCTTAAAAGAGTTGAGATTATAGGACTATTGATCTAGAAAATAATAAAATTTTAGAAAAATGGGAGAATATTTCTTGTTTGTTTCTCCCTTTAAGCTCCTCTTATTCTAAGGAGAGTGAGGGCTTTTAAGAACTCAGTGAAGAGGGTCTAGAATATTTCAACTCTGATTGCATTTCAGCCCTCAGCCTACTTTGTGTGAAGCCATGCAGGTCCTCAGAGTTTCGTTTACCAGTCAGAGACAAGGCAGGACTGTGACTCTTATCCCAGGGACGTGTTCTTCCGAATACAGCACTTCTATCTACTCCACATCTGCCACTTGCTGGTGATGTGGTGGACAATCCTCATCTCCAAAATGATAATAATGACAGTGCTAACTTCGAGGGTTATTGTGGGGATTTGATGAAATGATCCCTGTAAAGTGCTTAGAACAGTGCCTGCTGTGTAGTCTGTTATCGATAAATGTTATTTGCTATTACTATGAAAGGTTAGGAAGAGTAAAAATTACTTTGGTCTTTTCCATTAAGGTGAATTTTCTTCTGAGGATAACATGATTTTATATGTAGAAAACCCTAAAGACCCCACCAAAAATCTATTAGAACTAATATATAAATCTAGTAAAGTTACAGGGCACAAAATCAACATACACAAATTAGGTGCATTTCTATAGGCTAACAGCCTATCTGAAAATAAAATCAAGAAAACAATCCAATTTACAATAGTCTTAAAAAAAACTTAGTACTGGATGGAGTGGTTCATACCTGTAATCTCAGCACTTTGGAGGCCAAGGCAGGAGGATCACTTGAGCCTAGGAGTTCAAGACCAGCTTGGACAACATGGTGAGACCTTGTCTCTATAACAAATTTTATAATTTGACCAGGCAACGGGCGCAGTGGCTCACACCTGTAATCCCAGCACTTTGGGAGGCCAAGCAGGAGGATCACAAGGTCAGGAGATCGAGACCATCCTGGCTAACACAGTGAAACCCCTTCTCTACTAAAAATACAAAAAGTTAGCCAGGCGTGGTGGCGTGTGCTGTAGTCCCAGCTCCTTGGGAGGCTGAGGTAGGAGAGTCGCCTGAACCCAGGAGGCAGAAGGTGCGGTGAGCTGAGATTGCACCACTGAATTCCAGCCTGGGCAATAGAGCAAGACCGCATCTCAGAAAAATAAAAATAAAAAGGAATAAGTTTAACTGACATGAAAGATCTGTACAGTTAAAATTATAAAACACTGTTGAAAGAAATTGAAGATACAAATAATGGAAAGATACCCAATATTTATGGATTGGAAGAATTATTGTTAAAATGTTTATACACTCTACATAAAGCAATCTACAGATTGCAACCTCTATCAAAACTCCAGTGATTTTTTACAGAAATAGGAAAAATAATTTTAAAATTCATATGGGACACTTAATGACCCTGAGTAGCCCAAGCAATATTGAGAGAGAGAGTAAAAAAGCTAGAAGCATCATACTATTTGATATCAAAATATACTACAATGCTATAGTAATCCAAATAGTATGATATCGGCACAAATACAGACATGTAGACTGGTGAAACAGAGATCCAAGAAGTGAATCCATGCATTTACAGTCAACTGGTCTTTAACAATGGTGCCAAGAATATACAATAGGGAAAGAATAGTCTCTTCAATAAATAGTGCTGGAAAAAGTGCATATCCATATGCAGAAGAATGAAATTAGATTCATATCTCATACCATACACAAAAATCAACTCAAAATGGATTAAAGCCTTGAAAGTGGATCTGGAAAAAAGAAAACAAGGAAACTCTCTAATCAAAAGTCTTCCTCCCTACCCCTCTTGAGCTCCACTTTTGTCCCCTTAAAGATGAATGAGCACTTTCCTCCCTCCATTTCCACTGCCTGGGTAAGTCTCAAAGGACTTCACACTTGTCAACTCCAGCATGGAGAGCAAGGGACTAAAGAGCAACACTTCTCAGAGATAGCTTTTTAGAACATTGTTTTTCTGATGATGATGGTCCTCCTCTGTTTTCCCAGAGTTGGATGCCCACCTAGAGAATCTCCAAAAAATGCAACAGTGCACTTTGATGTTTGCCTACCAGAGTTACCATTGTTAAATAATATTAATGGGCCCAGGCACAGTGACTCACACCTGTAATTCCAGTACTTTTTGATTAGAAGGTTAGAACTTTCAGCCCCCATCTACCACTCGTATCACTATGCAAGGGAAAGGAGTTGGAAATTGGGGCTGGCTGTGCTCATGGCTCACACCCATAATCCCAGCACTTTGGGAGGATGAGATGGGTGGCTCACTTGAAGTCAGGAGTTCAAGCCCAGCCTGGTCAACATGCTGAAATTCCGTCTCTACTAAAAATACAAAAATTAGCGAGACATGGTGGCAGGCGCCCAAGTAGTCCCAGCTACTTGGGAGGCTGAGGGAAGGGATCACTTGAACCCGGGAGGCAGAAGTTGCAGTGAGCCAAGATCACACCACTGCACTCCAGTCTGGGCAACAGAGCGAGACTCCATCTCAAAAAAAGAAAAAAAGGAATGACTCAGTCTATTTGGGCTGTTAAACAAAATAGCATTTATAAACAATAGAAAGTTATTGCTCACAGTTCTGGAGGCTGCGAAGTTCAAGACCAGCCTGGCCAACATGGTGAAACCTCATTTCTACTAGAAATACAAAAATTAGCCAGACATGATGGTATACATCTGTAGCCCCAGCTACTTGGGAGGCTGAGGCAGGAGAATCACTTGAACCCGGGAGGCGGAGATTGCAGTGAGCTGAGATCATGCCACTGCACTCCAGCCTGGGTGATGGAGTAAGACTCAGTCTAAATAAAGAAAAGAAATCTATGGGAGGCCGTTGTTTTGTACTGATTCCTGCACTAGGCTCCAACAGCCTGGACCAAATCAGAATGAAGAAGTTCTAGGTGCCACATAATTAAACTGAATTTAGAAATGGGCCAGTTAAAAAAATATCTAGGAGATTCTTAGCAAAAAATCCAAAGCCACTCAGTCAGCCTGAGCTGGCATACAAGAAAGGCCTCTCTGCTTTAACCCATACAAACAAAGTTAACTGAAGCCATCTGATGTTAACCAACCCACTTTGGGGACCACACCGTTTCCTTCTTCCTGCTTAAGCTAACTTACACAAATCGGCTGTTCTGTCAAGCCTGAGGAAGGCCTTTCCATTTCATAAATGGGCTGCTGGCCAACTCATAATTGCTAATAAAAGCTAATTGCATCTAAAGATCTAATTCAAATTTTGTTCTCTGTCGTCCTCTACCCCACCACCTGTGCTCATTACCACACCCCTGCTTCACCATGCCCCTTCATTTTTCTAAAGCCGAACAAATCACATGGGCCCTATGGTTAGTGTTTATCGTATGCAATAACCTATGCAACTCCTACCAGAGCAGAGAGACAGAAATTCCTCATATGCGCGAAAATGGCTTAGATTTCTTGAATTTCTTCAAGTCATCCAAATGATAATCACAGTTATTATCTAAATGCAAACCCTTCTGAGACTGTGCTTTAATTCACAATAAGATTCAAGCAAATCATAACATCATATCTTGAAGGCTGATTTTCTTAATTGGGTGCATACAGTTTCCATCAATTGTTTTCCTACAGCTCTGGATCGTTCTCTTCTTCTAATAAGACCAATCTGTGCAAAAACAGTTTTGTAAAAATACAGCTACAGAACGCTCTGACTTAATTGTCAGGAGAACAGCCAAGGAGCAAGTTGAGAACCTCCTGGAATGACCGCTGCCAATACTTCAAAGCCCTGGCAGATCACTTTCGGTATCGCACCATCAATTTCCTACCCCAGCTTCACTGACTCCCTATGGTAGCATTTCCTGTTAATGTTTTTCATACCCATGCATGAGGGTTACATGGGATTTTAAGTTAGATTCAATAGAAGGAGCAGCAGTATAGAAATATAGTTATTAAAATTCAACTGGTATCTTTTTACTTGTTTTAATGACTACTGAAAACTTTAAAATTAAATCATGTGGCTCTCACTATATTTCTATTAGGCAGTGCTGCCTTAGAAAATCCTAGTCATTTTCTAAGAGAAAACACAAATGTTCAATTAAAAACACTTAAACTTTGGGAGGGGGTTTACGAACAACATGTATCCTTTCCCCTATTGAATTTCTCTCTGTAAGGAGTTTAAATTACCTCTTCCTTTGCTGAAGATAAAAACTTCAGTATTTGAAGATTAATAAGAGCAAAAGAGAGTCAGAGAAGGGAGATGTTCCCTGTCAGCAGTGTCTTTGTCACGTGCTGGGAAGTGAGTTGGCCTAATGGCACTTAACAGTCTGACATGTGAAAAAGAAGAAAACAAGCTGCCTTTTAATCCTGGCATCCTAATATTGTCTTCTAATCTCTCCCTAGCCTCTGTCTTCTAGGAAGGTGGGATAGTTTGGGTTGGGAAGTAGAGCGACCTTTGGCAGAGGTTGGCAGGGGGTCCAGGGCAGCAGCTCCTCTGAATAAACAGATAAAGACATGTACAACTAAATAGAGAGTAAGCATTTGCTCTGACTCAGTGGTCCACATTACTAGCAGCCAGTAATCTGAGTCAACAGGATCCGGGGAAAGTCAAGGTAGTGTGATGGCAATTAACTTCATCCACAGAGAAGAAAGAGTAGAGCAAACAGACAACCAGTCTTTTGATGGATGAAGAACAAGCTATCCACAAGAATTGTCCCTCATGGCTAAATTGCAGTATCAAAGTTATCTTTCCTGAAGCAATGAGTCTTACATTCTCTCTCTTGCTTTTCACATATTGTTGTTCTGCTACTAAGAAGCAAATGATGACGGTGGCCCGTACCTGCAATCCCAGCGCTTTGGGTGGCTGATGTGGGTGGATCAGGAGTTTGAGACCAGCCTGGGCAACATAGTGAAACCCTATCTCTAGTAAAAATACAAAAATTAGCCGGGTATGATGGTAGGTGCCTGTAATCCCAGCTACTCGGGAGGCTGTGGCAGGAAAATCGCATGAACCCAGGTGGCGGAGGTTGCAGTGAGCTGAGATCGCACCATTTTACTCCAGCCTGAGCGTCAAGAATGAAACTCTGTCTCAAAAAAAAAAGCAGCAAGTGATGTATAGGGACTACAGAGACTCTTCTGTCCTCCCACAGATAATGTGCAGATAACATTCCAACAGCTAAAAATGTGTCATTCATTTTTTTCTGCAGAGGCAATATTCTTAGTATTGTTCCAGTGACAGCCCTCGGGAGTTATTATTACTAACTGTTTATGTAAGAAATTTTTCCTGATAAAATGTAGATTCTGAGTTAATGTCTATTTTAATATCTTAGAACACTTCGGGGGAGGTTGGTATTTTAAAAATACCTTGCTTTGAATATAGGGTCTCTGCAGTTGATATATCTAAGCACAATATCAATATGGAATCAGAAATTAGAATAAAAGTGAGCTGCGCATGGTGGCTCATGTAGTCCCAACGACTTGGGAGGCTGAGGCAGGAGAATGGCTTGAACCCGGGAGGCGGAGATTGCAGTGAGCCGAGATCCCACCACTGCACTTCAGCCTGGGTGAGAGGATGGGGCTTGGGAGTCAGCATTTTAAATAAACATGCCAGATGACTCTAATTCGAGTGGCCCACAGATCAGTCCTTGAAAGGGTGAAACAATCCTTGAAAGGAGTCGTGACGCTGTTCTACCTTGTTTAGCCCAACACGGCAATAACACCAAAACTGATGTCTTTATTCAGATTCAGAAATGTCTCATTTACATTCTCTGAAGGTGATATATCTAATGCTCGTGAAAGATTTTATTCTAATGCTAATTCAGTATCACAGAACTCAAGAGACACTCAGTCCCATTTATTTCTGAAATGGAAAGTAAAGTACACGAAAATCTCTTGCCCCTGGAGACTTGAGTTACACCCCGGGAATAGACTGAATATCTAAAAGCACAGCATCTGCACTTTGTCATCATTGACATTTGGGGCTGGATAGTTTTGGTTGTGGGGAGCTGTCCTCATGTTATAGGATGTTTAGCAGCATTCCTGACCTCTATTTACTAAATGCCAGTAGCACACTCCTCCTCCTTCCAGTGCTGATGACCAAAATGGTCTCCAGACAGTGCCACATGTTCTCTGGGGGACAAAATTGGCTCTAGTTGAGAACACTGTTCTAAAGGATAGAGGTGAAGTGTACTGTAATGACCTTCATATTCTCGGCTCTCTCCTTCTGTTAAATGGGTTTCTGTTGTGGGGACGTACACGAAGCAGCAGCGTTCAGTGAGGAGGGCTAAAGACAGCTCTGAGATCAAGGGAAATAAGAACAAACCCCTGGATCTAGCTTGGGCCAACCAGATGCCTTCAAGACCTCAAGTTAGGGTCTCAGTAGGGTGAGGTGCAGACGGGGATCTTGCTAGCAGCACTTTCCCCCAGAATTTAAGTAATCTTGAAATGTAGATGAAATCATTTTCCCCCATCTTCACCACAACTCAAAGTCTCCAGATTAGTCTGCCGAAAAACACCAACCTATCAACAGGAGCCCTCGCAGGAGCAGTTGTTGGGCTTCATGAATATACAAGTGGCTCTATGCCTGCCTGTAACTATACTGTTACCATCAGAAGCAGGACCTGGGACTTCAGGGCCTTCAGAGCGATTAGCAGTGAGAGGAACATCAGCCTAGGAGATAATGCCAACATTATTAATAGACACTTTGCCCCAGCTTGTTGAGAATGGTCCAAGCAGTTCTGTTTTCACAGAATAACTCCAGTTGGCCCGTCCACTAGGAGATAGATAAAAATGCAATCATCGATTTCTCTGCAGATTCAGGAGCTTTATGTGTAGCCAGGGGGAAGAACAGAAATAAAATCCTCTTTTCGCCTTTGCTGGCCGGAAAAAGAAATATGTCCCCTTAGAATCTGTTTGGATGATTCCATTGCAACAGAATGATGCACCTGTAGAGACTCCTTTTAATTTTTCAACATGTGAAGAAAATGAGGCCCCTGAAATTGGAGCTATACAGGGAGCTGCACAGGCACTCTTTCCCTGATGGATACTGAGCACGTGTACTTGAAGTATGTGTTCTGTGATGTGTCCAAAAGTGAGGGCTGCCAGAAGGACTTCTTTCCCTAAAGCTGATCCCCGAGTCTCTCAACTCTGAAACTAGAGAAGCATTCAGATGAAGGAAGTTACAGCTTACATCCTGTTCATAGCCCTTTAAAAAATTTGAATGTCCCTGGGAAGAGTAACAGTGAAGATGACATCAACCATGCACACGTTAGTGTGAATTAGTTTATTATCTAGTGCAAGAATGAGGAATTAGTTTGGAACTTGAGACTTTGGGGAGCACTTTTGAGGGAGACGATATGTTAAGACCAATCATCTACAAAGAAGACTCTGAAGCAAAAATTGTTCACAATTTTTTAAATGTAATGCTTTACTATTACTGTTTTAAACTATAAAGGTAATACATAATCATTTGAACCATATAGAACTGGGGTCCCCAACCTCTGGGCTGTGGACTGGGTGGGCAGCACAGCAGGAAGTGCACAGCAGGAGGTGAGCGGTCCCTGAGCAAGCATTATCTTCTGAGCGCCACCTCCTGTTAGATCGGCAGTGGCATTTGATTCTCACAGGAGCACAAACTCTGTTGTGAACTGTGTATGTGAGGGATCTAGGTTTTGCTCCTTATGAGAATCCTTTTTTTTCTTTTTGAGACAGAGTCTCACTCTTGTTGCCCAGGCTGGAGTGCAATGGCATGATCTTGGCTCACTGTAACCTCTGCCTCCTGGGTTCAAGTGATTCTCCTGTTTCAACCTCCTCAGTAGCTGGGGTTACAGGCACCTGCCACCACACCTGGCTAATTTTTGTATTTTTCCTTATGAGAATCTAACCAGTGCCTGATGATCTGAGGTAGAACAGTTTCATCCCCAAATTGCCCCCTCCCCGCAGAAAAACTGTCTTCCATGAAGCTGGTCCCTAGTGCCAAAAAGGTTGGGATTGCTAATCTAGAAGTATAAAAAGTAACACCGTATAGTCTCCTCCCATGTCCAGATCCACTGCCATGTAAATGCTTAATGTTCTCTTTACTGGCTGTCCATTGGGTATGTTTTCCATGTTTATATGAACTCATATGCATACATAGTATATAATATAGGTTTTATTTTTTGGATTTTTTTAAACAAAAAGTATATAGTCTTAGCAATTTATATGGACATCTTTCCAAGTTAACGCCTTTCTCTCATTCTTTATAATAGCTGCATATATTCTGATATAGATATATCATTATTTATTCAATAGTCTTTGTTTGCAGACATGCTTTTTTCAGTCCTTTGCTATTAATGATAATGCTTCATGCTGTAAGAATCAGTCAATAAACTGTGATGTCATATAATGGAATACTGTCATTAAACTGACAGGCTAGATGTATATGTAATGTTTCAATCTTAAAAGCAATCTTGAGTGAAAAATATATAGAATAAAATTATGTACTATATAATTAAGCATATAAAATAATGCTATATATTGATTATGGAAATGTACAAATGTAATACATTTTTTTGGAGATGGAGTGTCACCCCATTGCCAGGCTGGAGTGCAGTGGCGCGATCTCAGCTCACTGCAACCTCCGCCTCCTAGGTTCAAGCAATTCTCCTGCCTCAGCCTCCCCAGTAGCTGGGATTACAGGTGAGAGCCACCACACCCAGCTAATTTTTGTATTTTCAGTACAGATGGGATTTCATCATGTTGAACAGGCTGGTCTTGAACTCCTGACCTCAGGTGATCTGCCCACCTTGGCCTCCTAAAGTG
>PVKP010042169.1:0-18253 GCA_004027715.1 Plecturocebus donacophilus
TAACTCAAGAAATCATCCCTCGCTTTGGCCTACCTGCCACTATCCAGTCAGACAACAGTCCAGCATTCATAGCCCAGGTAGTCCAGCTGGTTGCCAAGTCTCTCAACATATCCTGGAAGCTACACATCCCCTACCACCCTCAGTCATCGGGTAAGGTCGAACGGGCCCACGGCATCCTCAAGGACCATTTGGCTAAACTGACTATTGAGGAAAAACTCTCTTGGCCCACTCTCCTACCTCTTGCTCTAGCTCAGATCCGAGCCACCCCACGGGAACCAACAGGCCTCAGCCCCTTTAAGTTGCTGTACGGCCGGCCTTTCCTGGTCTCCCATAATTTCCTGGTACAATCACCTCCCCTGGCCTCCTACCTTCCCTATCTATCTCTTCTCCGCCACTTACTCAGGGAGCACGCAGACCGCGCTCTCCCTGTTGTTCCGGGGCCTGGAGACTCACACCTGGCAGCATCCCTGCAGCCAGGTGACAGTGTTCTCCTCCGGGAGCTCCAACCAGGATCTCTGCAGCCCAGGTGGTCGGGACCCCACATCATTATCCTAACCACCCCTACGGCTGCCAAGCTCCTGGGTAACACCCCGTGGTATCATGTGTCCCGCCTTAAGGTGGCACCTCAAAATGACCAGTGGAAATCCAAATCCCTGGGCCCCACCCGCCTTTGCCTCACCCGCAGCCCCTGCCTGCCAATTCCGGATCCTTCGAATTCTCCTCCTAACAATCCTTCTAATGTCTCCCCTTAAAGCCAGCCCATACTATGCTTGGCGATTCTACCTCCAGGAATCTTGGACAGAGGGCCCCACCACTAAAACCCAGTACCTTGCCCAGACAGACTGCCAGCCAGCAGGCTGTCAATCAGCCATAAAACTCGAATTCCCAAAGTCCAAATCCCACACTATTAAAAACTCCTGGAATAACTTTGGCCTCTGCTTTCTATATGATCAAACTAACAAAAACTGCCTTAAGTGGAATACTACCTATGGCGGATGCCCGTATGCATCTTGTGTTATACACAAAACTTTCAGGACGGACATCTCCCCAAAGAGTAACATGCTCTCCGCCGACAACCAAGGTAAAGTGTCCCTTATTATCCACGATCCCTGGGATGACCGCTGGGAAAAGGGAACTGCAGGTAAAATATACTCCTGGTTCCAAAGCAGCCGCCCCAGTGGTACATGGCTAATATATCGATCCTATACCAGTATTGTGCCAATAGGAATAGACCGACTCAGCTCGCTAGGCAACACCATCCTACAAAATGAGGCCATTTTAACCAACCGACTTAAACCCTCAAGCAGTAACTCCCAACCTTTTTCTTGGTTAGCGCTGGTGCAACAAGGCGTTAATATGTTAAGTTTAACTAAAGCCATTAACTTTACTAATTGCTTTTTATGTGCCTCCCTTAACAAACCTCCCTTAGCTGCAGTTCCTCTCCGGACTGGGTTCAACCTGTCTCAATCACCTATGGGACCTGACACCACCCTAACGGGAATCCCGCTGTACAAGGCACACTCCCAAGATCTTTCTCTCTGCTACGGAACAACTGACAACTCCAGCTGCAACACGACTGTAAGAGTAAAATCCACCCACTATGCACCTCCGGGAGGATACTTTTGGTGTAATGGGACTTTAACCAAAGTTATAAATGCCTCCCTTCCCTTCCCCTGTGTACCTGTTACTCTAGTCCCACAGCTAAAGGTATATGGGCGAGCCGAGTTTCTATCCCTTCTTACACCTCCTCCTCCCCCTGTCCCCCGAAACAAACGAGCTATCTTCCTCCCCGTAGTAGTCAGTCTCTCTTTAGTGTCATCTTTAGTAGCCGCTGGAATAGGAAACGGAGCGATGGGCTACAGTGTCACTTCAGCTGCTCAACTGGAGGACAAGCTCCGTGTGGCCATTGAAGCATCAGCTGCCTCTCTGGCCTCCCTCCAGCGACAAATCACATCACTAGCCCAGGTAACTCTCCAAAACCGACGGGCCCTTGACCTACTAACAGCAGAAAAAGGAGATACCTGTATGTTTCTCCAGGAAGAGTGCTGCTACTATATCAATGAATCAGGTCTAGTAGAGGAGAATATCAACACTCTCCACCGTCTCCAGGAAAACCTCCGCAAAAGGCAACATACAGGAGTTTTGTCTCTAAGCTGGTGGCATCCCATGTTTACTTGGCTAACCCCTATCATCACTCCTGTCATTGTAATTTGTTTACTATTACTAATGGCCCCTTTTCTTCTCAGGTTCCTACAAACTCATATGCGAGAAATTGGACGAGTGGCCGTGAACCAAATGCTGCTTCATCCCTTCGTCCGGCTCTCAGTCGAGGCACCAGCCAACTGACCTGTCCCCCTCACTTTGCCCCTATTCAGCAGGAAGTAGCCAGAAAGAGCGGCGCCCTCTATCTATCATCAAAAGGTCGGAATGTAAGGCCGGTTGCCTTGCTGGGAGCTCAGACGCACCCGCCACTCCTTTTTTTCCTTTTACAAGCCCAGACATGCTCGGGCATGTTCTCTTCTCCCTTGCTCGCACAGCCTGGTCTCCCCTTAAAGAGCCCAGTATGCAAACAAGGTGTTGCAACCATAGCTTCCTAATAACCAATAGCAGCTAAGCCTTAACAACCAATAGCAGCCGAGTCTTAACAACCAATAGCAGTCGAGTCTTAACAACCAATAGCAGGCAAGTAATTCCAACCAATAACAAGCCAAGCCCTAGGTCAAGGCTTGTAACTTACCCAATAGCAGTCTTGCTCTCCCACAACCAATCAAGCTGTTTCACTCCCTATAAAACTCCCTGTCTAAGAGCAGTCCATGCGACTTCTCCGGCCCCTCCTGTCCGGACCGCAGAACCTCACCCGGGAGCCTGAATAAATTCCCTTGCATTGGATTATTTTGGTGCTGGCCTCAGTTTCTTTGTTTTATCCTCGGAAACAAACCTCACACTCAGCATAGTATTTGGTTCATAATAGGCCATCACAAATACTGACTTTCCTCACTTCCAATAGTGGCAAAATTACAGTGGCTTCAGAAACCACCCAATTCTATTGGTACGCACAGGTTTCACAGTACAGCGTACTTACCATTTAGGTAATTCAAGCTTTTCGTCAATACTTCCAGCGGCTCTCCCTATGCTTGCTGATTTGGAAAGTCACTCACTATCTTTCAAAGGCAGTTGTCTCTTGACCTGAATAGAATATAAACAGAAAAGAAGAGATAGGTAACGCATGAATCATACCAAAACTGAGCTGACCCAGAGGGCTGTCCCAAAGACTTTCATATAGAATTCACTATCAGCAATGGCCCAAAGTAAGATCTCTATCTAGATCCTAACACTAAAGAAAGTTGGCTAAGCTGGCTAGGTCTCTCTCAGGGAAGTCAAGAAAGAATCTGGCTATAGGAAACTCCCCCTTTCCTATAAGATGATATGGTCCCTAGGGTAGAAGCCACTGTCTTTGCTTAAATTAAAACACCTAAACATTCCTCAACAGTCTAAAAATGTATATGACATCTTAAGCATCCCAGAAATCAACTACAGGTTGAGCATCTCTAATCTGAAAATCCCAAATTCAAAATGCTCCAAAATCTAAAATGTTTTGAGTGTCCACATGACTCCATGAGTGGAAAATTTCATATGTGATCTCATGCAATAGGTTGCTGTCAAAATATAGGCACACAATACTCAGGGTTTATTCAACATCCCCTGGGAAAAAATAAAATTACCTTCAAGCTACACGTATAAGGTGTATAGGCAACAAAAATGAATTTCATGTTTAGACTAGTGTCTTATCCCAAAACATGTCACTATATACATGCAAATATTAAAAAAAAAAAATTTGAAATCTAAAACACTTCTGGTCCCAGGGATTTTAGATAAGGCATACTCAACCTTCAATTAAATGCCCTTGTTTTACAGAAGGAAACTACAACTAGGAAAGGGTGAGTCACAATTATTGAGAAGTAAAGCAAGGATTCCACTAAAAATAACATGTTCTAGAAGACAGTTAGGAAAAAAGCATCTGTGGAGTATTTACCAACCCTGAGCGCTATGCTTACGTTTTATATAAGACAATAACAAGATAATGTTACCTCTACCTTAGAGAATCTAAGAATCTAAGTTTCAAGAAGTGACTTGTCCAAGGTCTTACAGCTTGCTATTAAATGACCGGGTTTAAACTCAAGTCTGTCTGACTTTGAAAGTCCCTTCACCATGCTGGCTCTCATTTTGTTGCCTTCTCAAATTGGTTCTCAAAAGAGCCCTGAACCACCCAATATCAATCAGAACTAAAAATAGAAGCTTCTCTGTCTGTAAACGTACCCTCTAGTTTTTTAACAAGCAGCCTTCTATAGGAGAACTGAAAAGCCTACCATCCCATTGAATCTTACCCTAAAATTAGAGAAGAGCTACTAGAGATGGAAGATCTGAGTCAAACTTCTTGTATATCTTACTCTTGAGGAAAATGAAAAGGTAGCTTCTAAGCTAGTGGTAAACCTAAAGCTTTTATAGATGATCTTACATTCAAACTATCCCCGCTTCTTTCATCACAACTGCCTCCCTTGCACATCCCTGCAAGCCACCTTGTGGTCCCTCCAAGACAATTAGTCCCTTTAATACAACCGCCACACCTCGACCTAAACACAAACACATGCTCGCGCACACATAAGAATCCATCCTCTATATTCCTAGAGAGCAAGAAAACTAGAATTAAGATGGAGAAATAATGCGAGTTTTTAAAAATAGCTTAAAAGATGAGGGGAACAGGAGTAACTCAAGCCTCAAGCCAATAAAAGTTGAAAAGAATTTTTTTTTTTGGTAGTGATGGGGTCTATGTCGCCCAAGCTGGTCTGAAACTCGTAGCCTCAAGCAATGCTCCCACTTCAGCCTTCCAAAGAGAAGAGTTACTGATAAGATCGGCTAGGAATAGTGGCTCACGCCTGTAATCTCAGCACTCTGGGAGGCCGAGGCGGGGAGATCACCTGAGGTCAGGAGTTCAAGACCAGCCTGGCCATAATGGTGAAACCCCATCTTTATTTAAAAACAAAACAAAACAAAAAAAAAAAACCCTTGTCTTTCTGTCCTAAAGAAACAGCCCATAGCAGCCACAGATCATGAGAAGTAAGAAGAGAGCCAGAGAAGAAGTCGGGTTCTGTGTGTAAATTCTGACCAATCTCTGGCTGAACCCTGAGCCATGCAAGCACAGAGCAGACTCCAAAGACCTCAGCTAAGGAGGAAAGAACTGAACTGAGATTTGAACTGCCATACATTGCAGGTGTGACAGTTTGCAGTTTTGAGTCTGAGTTATTGTCTACTAAATTAAAAACATCAACAGAAACCAAAGTCTCCACAATACAACATTCACAATGTGAAGAATACAATTCCAAATTACACAAAGAACTAGAAAAATCATCTGGGCATGGTGGCTCATACCTGTAATCCCAGCACTTTGGGAAGCAGACAGGAGGATCATCTGAAGCCAAAGTGTTTATGAGACCAGTCTGGGCAACACAGTGAGACACTGTCTCTACAAAAAAAATTTTTTTAAGTGAGCCAAGTGTGGTGGTGCATGCCTGTGGTCACAGCTACCTGGGAAGCTGAGGCAGGTGAATCACTTGAGCCCAGTAGTCAAGGCTGCAGTGAGCCATGTTTGTACGACTGCACTCCAGCTTGGGCGACAGAGTGAGACCCTGTCTCAAAAAAAAAAAACCTAGAAAAATTAAACCCATTTGCAAAGGAAAAGACCATCAGCAGAGGGCAACTCCAACATGACCCATATGCTGAAATTCTCAGACAAAGATATTAACGCAGCTATTATAACTAAGCTCAATGAGGTAAAAGAAAATATGCTCAAAATGAAGAGGAAAAACAGTAAATCTCAGAAGAGAAGCTGAAAAAAAAAACTTTTATTGTAAATTTTTGAACAGAAATACAGTATCTGAAATTTTTTAATTCACTGGATGGGCTTAACGACAGAATGGAGATGACAGAGGAAAGAGTCAGTGAAACATGGAAGTAGAACAACAGAAATGATTCAGACTGAAACAACTCTGGGTCAGTCACAGTCTCTAGAAAAACCACCCTTAGACCCTTTACTAAAGTATACATAAGGATAATTCTGTTATCAGAAAAACTGGTATCAGAGAAAAACAAATAACTTGGGATCACAGAGTTTTCTAGTGATCCTAAATTATATGGGAAGCAAAAGGAAATAATTTTATTTTCCCCCCTATAATTGCTGAAGTAGCATTCAGGATTGTTCAGGAAAAAAGCCAGGATGGATTTTAATGGTTTTTCTGCCCTGTGCAGTCTCTTCACCAAAAAGCCAACATAGTAAATAAGCTGATGGCAAAAAAGGGTAAGGACCAATTGGGAGTATGGGGCTAACGAAGCGGCAGCAGCTTGCTCTGTATAAGCACCAACCTAGGTGGTAAAGGCAGCTGCCTTGAATGCCATCACTGAGTCGCTTCTCACACTCAAGTCACTTCATGTTGGAGTTCTAGATAAAAAGTGGAAGAAAATTTTTGTTGTACAAAAAAAATAAAAAGTGGAAGAAAAAACACAAGCACCAGAAGACATGTCAACTTCTTTAAGACCTGCCTTTTTCTCACTCCCCTCCTCCCGACCTCACTTACCAATAAGAAAGAAGAGAATCCAGAGCCAGCGATCTTTACTGACTAAAGTGGGAAACTGAGAGTAAGACAACATGCCTTCTAAGTGTAGAGAAACTTGGACTGGGAGTGAGAAACTCAGGTGTCGGGCTCTAGTTCTACCACTAACATATCATTGGACCTCAGATAAGTCTTTTACACTTTCTGGGTCTCAGTTTCGTCAATCAAACAAAAAAGCCAGACTAAACCATATTTAACAATGATACACTATTGTCCTTTCCAGTAACACTATGAATGACATCTTTAACCATACTATCTCCATCTGCCCTTGAAGAAACTATAAACAGGTCCAAAAAGATAGAAGTAGAGGCATATCATTTGATTCATTCGAGTACCTCAAGTTATACAAATTATTCAAACTTTTTAAATAATTTTTTTAAGTCTTGCCATTGGTTCTTAAATTGTATCCATAATACACATTTCAGTACCTATGACAGAGGACTGCTATAATGTCTTTCATCTGAAAGTGCTTCTTTCAGATTCTCAGTTATTCTCCCAGAATAACTTTTTACATCTATATAACCTTTAGGAAGAGAAGGCAAATACTCTTATCACATATGACAGATAAGCAAACAAACTAAGGGACTGACTGGTGAGACCTTTTTAGGAAGCTAGTAACAGACAAAACTAGAATACAGCAATCCCATCTCTATGCATCAGGTTCTTTCTCACCTTGCCAAAGAAACCTTACCAAACAAGAATATAAATAAACTCAGATTAGAAAGGACTTAAAAATTTGTGTGCACTTTGGGAGTGCTTATTAATAAATAATTGATAAAACTAGCTTAGGATTAATGTATCTATTTGAAAGCTGGCACTCAAAGAGCTGGCTCTGCTACTTCCTTTTCTTTCTTTTTTTTTTGAGACAAAGTCTCATTATGTTGCCCAGGCTGGAGTGTAGTAGCACAATCTTGTCTCACTGCAACCTCAACCTCCTAGGTTCAAGCAATTCTCCTACTTCAGCCTCCCGAGTAGCTGGGATTACTGGCACATGCCACCACATCCAGCTAATTTTGTTTTGTTTTGTTTTGTTTTAAGACGGGGCTTCACCATGTTGGTCAGGCTGGTCTTGAACTCCCGATCTCAGGTGATCGGCCTGCCTTGGCCTCCAAAGTGCTTGGATTACAGGCGTGAGCCACCACGCCTGACCTAATTTTTTTATTTTTAGTAGAGAAAGGGTTTCACTATGTTGGCCAGGCTGGTCTCAAACTCCTGACCTCAAGCAATCCACCCACCTCAGCCTCCCAAAGTGCTGAGATCACAGGCATGAGCCACCGCGCCCAGCCCTGCTGTTTCCTTTTCTAACCAGTAATCTGCAATTGAGACTAGGCTTCCTTGACTATGTTTGTGAAGTTTAGCAACAAAACCACATCTAAAACTGTTATTCACCTGCTTAGAAAAAGTTGGCCAAGGCCAAGCACAGTGACTCAAGCCTGCAATTCCAACTGTTATATTGAACCCCAAGTTTTTCTTCAAAGAATCAGTATGTCAATATGTTCAGCTCTCTTATTCTTTAATTCTCTATTTTAAAGTTTAACTTCCTTGTAATTCCAGGAAACAACCTTCTCCTCCGATTCTAATCAGTAGTTCACATTTGTTCCCCTGGTCCCCTAGCTCCATCCTGACTCATCCTGGTCACCTGCTCCAGTCGTCTTGTTTGACCTACATCACCCTGGCTACCTGCTCTGACCGGCCCGTAACCATCCTTCCCACCAAAACACTCACCCTGCCACTCCAGCTCGGACCCCTGCTCTTTTTTAAATAGCCAATCAGGATTAGTCTAAGTTGTACCGTCTAACCCTAGTCAATAGGGGAACAGCACAGCAGTAGAGTTGACCCGTATCAGGGATAAGTACCTCTTCCCCCTTGTCCAAGCGTTTGGCCACCACTGCACCATCTGTATGCCACACCCCTCTATAAAAGTAAAATGCCTTGCTGAGAGGATTTATCTTCAAGTGCTATTTCTTTTGCAGCGTTGAAATTTTACTTATAACACATTTTGGGAAGCTGAGGTGGGAGGTTCACTTGAGCCCAGGAGTTTGAGACCAGCCTGGGAAACATAGCAAGACCCGTCTCTCCAAAAATAAAACCAGGCCAGGTCCAGTGGCTCATGCCTACAATCCTAGCACTTTGGGAGGCCGAGATGGGAGGATCACTTGAGCTCAGGAGATTGACACCAACCTGGGCAACACAGTGAGATCTTTTTCCTACAAAAAAATTAGAAATTAGCCAGGTGTGGTGGTGTCTACCTACAGTCCCAGCTACTTGGGTGGCTAAAGTGGGAGGATCACTTGCTCTAGGAGAAAGCGGCTGCAGTGAGCCGTGACCACACCACTACACTCCAGCCTGGACAAAGTGAGACTCTGTCTCAAAAATATACATATATTAAAATTTTTTAAGCTTACAAATTTAAAAATTGGCCAGGTTGGCCAGGTGTGGTGGCTCACGCCTATAATCCCAGCATGTTGGGAGACTGAGGCAGGCGGATCACTTGAGGTCAGGAGTTCGAGACCAGCCTGGCCAACATGGAGAAACACCTTCTCTACTGAAAATACAAAAATTAGCAGGGCGTGATGGCATGCACCTGCAATCCCAGCTACCCAGGAGGCTGAGGCAGGAGAATAGCTGCAACCTGGAGGCAGAGGTTACAGTAAGCCAAGATTGTACCACTGCATTTCAGCCTGGGCGACAGAGCAAAACTCTGTCTCAAAACACACACACACACACACACACACACACACTAAATAAGCACATAATGCCTGAACAAAAATATATTCTACAAATATTAATTCGATTTTCTTTTCATCACTATTCTGATTCTGCCTTACACAACCTTAGTTTTTTTCCCTCTCTCTTGACACATCAGGAAGAGCCTGAGGAAAAAAAAAACCTTGAGAAAGTAACCTTCCCAGTTAAAGCAGAAATAATTTTAAATAAGTACTAAGAGAGGCGGGTGGGTGGGGCCAGAGGTATAACAAAGCAGCATCTAAAAGGGTAGGGAAGATGCCTAAACCAGAATATTCAGGCTCCCTGCCAGTTCTCTGCCTCCCACCCCCAAGTTCCTTCTTATAGTTCCTTCTTATAGTCAATCTCTTTCTTTTACTAAATCACACTTGCCAACAAGTCTCAAGTCAATGTCTGCATTATTAAAAACAAACAGGAGGTCGGGCAGGGTGGCTCACCCCTGTAATCACAGCACTTTGGGAGGCCGAGGCAGGCAGATCACCTCAGGTCAGGATTTCAAGACCAATCTGGCCAACATGGTGAAATCCCATCTCTACTAAAAATACAACAGTTAACCAGGAATGGTGGCACATGCCTGTAGTCCCAGCTACTCAGGAGGCTGAGGCAGGAAAATTTCTTGAACCTGGGAGGCGGAGGTTGTAGTGAGCTGAGATCATGCCACTGTACTCCAGCCTGGGCAACAGAGCAAGACTCCATCTCAAACAAAATAATAAATAACAAATATTGGTAGGGCGTGGTGGCTAATGCCTGTAATCCCAGCACTTCAGGAGGCCGAGGTGGGCGGATCACAAGGTCAAGAGATCGAGACCATCCTGGCCAACATGGTGAACCCCGTCTGTACTAAAAATACAAAAAAATTAGCCAGGCGTGGTGGCAAGCACCTGTGATCACAGCTACTTGGGAGGCTGAGGCAGAAGAATCACTTGAACCCGAGAGGCAGAGGTTGCAGTAAGCCAAGATGGTGCCACTGCACTTCAGCTTGGGCAACAGAGCAAGACACAATCTCAAAAAAAAAATTAAAATTAAAACAAAACTCACATTCACACACCAAGCAGTATAATGGGCAGTAGAATCCTGAGTTCTAGTCTTGTCTCTCCAACGTACTAGAATAGTTTCCTCATTTGTAAACAGAAATGACAATGTGTCTTGACTATAAGATTATAAGGACCAAACAGAAGAATGTATGTGAAAGTAATCTGTACACTATAAAACATGGTTATTGTTATATTATAGGTACACAAAGCAGTGAGTCTATCTTTGGCCAGTTTAGGTGTTAAGTTTTACTTTAAAAGGCCTCAGTTCTATAATATTCTATTTCTGTGATCCAAGGCCGCTGAAAATTTTATATTGTTGCCCCAATTTCACTTGATTCCCTTATGTTCCTCAAACTTCTCTAACCAAATGGGCTCCATGTCTCCAAAATGGTAAAGACCACTAGAATTGATCACCTTTAACTACCCTTTCGGTTCTAATATTCTAAGATTCTTGGGTGTATGCTCCCAAAGCACTCTGTCCATAACTCTAGTTGAGCAATTTTCTTAGTCTACTTTTCATTACAGGTTTATCTGATACCACCTCTTAAAGAAAAAGCCAAAGTGTAGGTTGTCCTATGTTGTTTTATATTCCCTGTAGCAATTAACATGGAGCTTTATATACAAAGTACTAAAAAAGTATTAATTGGTTTGACTTGATGCTAATTTCTCTTTTTTTTGTATGGAGCCTAGCTCTGTCACCCAGGCTGGAGTGCAGTGGCGCCATCTTGGCTCAGTGCAACCTCTGCCTCCTGGGTTCAAGCAATTCTCTACCTCAGCCTCCCAAGTAGCTGGGATTACAGGCGCCCATCACCACTCCCGGCTAATTTTTGTATTTTTACTAGAGACGGGGTTTCACCATGTTGGCCAGGCTGGTTTTGAACTCCTGACCTCATGATCCACCTGTCTCAACCTCCCAAAGTGCTCGGATTACCGCCTCCTAAAGTGCTGGGATTTATACTTATCCCTACTACACCATAATTATAGACTACCTTATTCTTTCGTACTGCCATTGGCCTGGTACAATGTGAAACACATAATCTATATTTTTTAAGGACCCGAATGTGACTAGTTCTTTTGTTTTTTTGTTGTTGTTGTTGTTTTGGTTGTTTGTTTTTGGAGACAGGGTATCACTCTGTTACCCAGGCTACAGTGCAGTGGCACAATCAGAATTCACTGTAACCTCGAACTCTTGGGCTCCAGCAATCCTCCTATCTCGGCCTCTCGATTAACTAGGACATAACTGAAAGTGAAAGCAAGTATGACAACTCAGATCTTAGTTTTAGTTTTAAAAATGACAAGCTATGGGTGTGACCTTAGGCAAACTGCTTCATTTTTCCAGGCCTAAGATATCTCTCACACTTTTAAAGTCTGGAGAGGAAGTTGAGAGGAATCAAGTAAGAACAAGCCCTTCTGAAAAACCCTAGGTTTATCTCTAGCATAGCACTTATCATTCTGTATTATAATTGTCTACTTGTTACTCTCCTGTACCAAACCTTGAGCTCTTGAAAGACCAGAACTATGTATTTCATCTCTGAATCCAAACATGTGCATACAACATGGCACACAGTAACAGTTCAGTAAATGTTCAATGGCCTAACTGCTGAAAATTACAAATGCCTATGATTACAAAGATTTTTATGTATAAGTGGACTTATATAAACTTACAGGAAAGAGTAATTCATCTCCCACATGTACGCCCCTTTCAAATAATATTAATAATAGTATTTTCCTTATCATCACCAACTAAAGTCCAGGTTTTGTTTTTTGTTGGTAGTGTTTTTGTTGTTTTTTAAAGACAGGGTCTTGCTCTGTAACCCAAGCTGGAGTGCAGTGGTACAACAAACAGCTCACTGCAGTCTCAAATCCCTGGACTAATCAAGCAAATCCTCCCACCTCAACTCCCAGAGTAGCTCAGACTACAGGGATGTGTCACCACAACTGGCTAAGTTTTGTATATTTTGTAGAGATGGGGTTTCATCATGTTGCCCAGGCTGGTCTCAAACTCCAGAGCTCAAGCAATCCACCCACCTCAGCCTCCCAAAATGCTGGAATTGGTGTGAGACACCACACCATGCCTAGGAAGTCCAATTCTTGAATGCCCAGAATCATCTGGGATTCAGGATCCCTAGAAGATATCTTAACAGGGGCATGCCTCCTACACTCTAAATAATACACCTCCTAATAATTTTATATATATATAAATATATATATTTGAAGACAGGTCTCACTCCATCACCCAGGCAGGAGTGCAATGGTCCAATCATGGCTTACTGCAGCCCCAACCTCCTGGGCTCAAGAGACCCTCCCACCTCAGCCTCCCAAGTAGCTGGAACCACAAGTGTGCACTAATATGCTCAGCTAAAATTTTTTTTATTTTTATTTTTTTGTAGAGACAGGGTCTCTCTGTTGCCCAGGCTGGTCTAAAACTCCTGGCCTCAAACAATCTTCTTCTCTCAGCTTCCCAAAGTGCTAGGATTACAGGCATGAGCCACTACACTTGACAATAATATCTAATGCTTATACATTATTTCATAGTTCAAAGCACTTTCACATCCATACTCTCAATTAATCCTTGATAATGACCCCATAAGAAGGTAGTATCAAATTCATTTTATATTTGAGGAAACTGAGGCTCATATTTTAAATAATTTGCTAACCTAAGGCAAGCTGACATCAACTAAGGGAGGGCTTTCACATTTAGCCTCTTGCTACAGTGCCCAAAAGAGGCAGAAACAAGAACACTACCATCTCCGCTCCCCTGGCCTTTACAAACTAGCTGGATCAGACCCCTATCTGCTATTGATTTACTGAACTGACTATCTTTTAAGCTTTTCTTGTCTCCAAAAAATCAGTTACCCAGAGTATTTTTATTATATCTTAAGCAAAAAATAAGACCAGCCCAGAGAGAAAAACTCCTAAGACTACAAACAGCCACATTCATAAGCTGCTGGCTTATATTTTTATGTACAAAGTTAAAGAAATAAGGGCAAAACTTGCTCCAATGGGGGGTTGTAAACCCTACTGACCAAACAGCCCCTCAGTTAGTTTTTATGCAGCTAGTTTAGTTTGTAATAGTTTTTTACTTTCTTCAATAATTTGTACTGCCTGTTGTTTTCTCCAAACCATTCCAAAAGCCTAAAGAGAAAAGGTCACATCTTTCTAGTTAATTTACATCTGTTCCTGTACAATGAACATAGAGTGCCCAAACCAAGACTGGACTACAAACCATGTTTTTCTGGCCTAGAAATTTATACAAAGTCTTATCCAAATTTAAAAATTAAAATACATGGGCTGGGCACGGTGGTTCATGCCTGTAATCCCAGCACATGGGAGGCCAAGACAGAAGGATCACTTGAGGTCAGGACTTCAATACTAGCCTGGGCAACATAGTAAGACCTTGTCTCTATAAAAAATAAAATTAATCGAGGCGTGATGGCACGCACCTGTCCCAGCTACTTTGGAGGCTGAAGTGGGAAAATAGCTTAAGCCTCAGAGGTCAAGGCTGCAGTGAGCCAAGATCATGTCACCGCACTCCAGACGACAGAGCAAGACCTGCCTCAAAAATTAAAAAATAGTCTGGGCACAGTGGCTCATGCCTGTAATCCCAGCACTTTTGGAAGCTGAGGCAGGCGGATCACCTGAGGTCAGGAGTTCGAGACTAGCCTGGCCAACGTAGTGAAACCCCATCTCTACTAAAAATACAATTAGCTGAGTTTAGTGGCGTGTACCTGTAATTCCAGTTACTCGGGAGGCTGAGGAAGGAGAATTGCTTGAACCCAGGAAGCAGAGGTTGCAGTGAGCCAAGGTCGCACCACTGCACTCCAGCCTCAGCAACAGAGCAAGACTCTGTCAAAAATAATAATAATAATTTAAAAAGACTTTAATTAACAAGTTGACATTCTTCAAATGAATAACATTTATAAAATCTAGAGTTTCTAATAAAGAAACACCAAAAGACACAACACCTACAATGGTGCCAGGCGTCCATTTGAGTGGGCACTCAAAGTTGTGCTAAATGAATAACTGAGAGTTTAAAATCCATTAAAAACCACTTAAGGTACAGTAAAATATCCAGGACAAGAACCTAAAGAAATGTCTAGGGACTGTCAAATTAATTGGAAAAATAAGATTCTAAGGTAGTTCCACTCAAAGTCATACTTAGGGTACCACAAGTGAACAATCTGGATTTAAGCACCACATTGTATCTATTAGCCAAAGTGAATGCATTAGGACAGTGGCTTAGCAAGAGGGTTCTCTCTGTTCAGACCAGCAGTATCCAACCAGCAGCAGCTTGCCGCCCCTTACCCACATTAGTCCCCATTACAAATGCCCTGAAGCCTAGTCACAGAACAGCAGCAGTTAAGCCAGGCAGTACTAAAAGTTAGAAGGAAATGAGCATGCCACCTGACACTTTTCTGGCACAGGCTAAGTCGATTAGTTTAGGTTACAAACATGACTACAAGATTCCAGTACACTGAGGAAACTACTCTTTTTCTACAAACTAAAAATAACCTATTAAAACGGGAGTGTTCCTCAAGTATTTCTGCCCTTCCAGCAATCCAAAGTTCCATTTCCTCAAATCCTTTATCTAGTCTAGTCTTATTGGATCCAAGTCTCCACACCTCCTCTATCTTCCCCATTCTTCGTACTATGAACATAGTAAAAGACCTGGACTCCTTTTCTAACTCATACTTTTAACGTTTCTTTTCCAGTAAGCAAACATGCAGAAATTCTATGGCTCCTTCCTTGTGTAGACTACAACTGGAAGATATGCTGAGCTGCAGCAAAGAATTATGAAAAACAAAGAAAAACTGAAGGACAAGATGTGGCATGCTCGGGAAGTTAGCTAAATGCTTTTCATTCAGGCAGGAATAGAAGGAGCCTCACCTACCTAGAAGAATAGAGCATAAGGACAAATGGTGTCTAGTAAAAGCCAGTCTATACTTTATCACTTTAGAACAAAGCCATCACGCATGCTCTAGAGATGGACTCATGTCCAAATAACTTTAGTAGCCTATAAGAATCTTTAGGCTAGTTGGGCATGGTGGCTCATGCCTGTAATCCCAACACTTTGGGAGGCTGAGGCGGGTAGATCATGAAGTCAGGAGTTAGAGACCAGCCTGACCAACATGGTGAAACCCTATCTCCACTAAAAATGCAAAAATTAGCTGGGTGTGGTGGCACATGCTGGTAAATCCCAGCTACTCAGGAGGCTGAGGCAAGAGATTCGCTTGAACCCGGGAGGCAGAGGTTGCAGTGAGCTGAGATCATGCCACTGCACTCCAGCCTGGGCAACAGAGCTAGACTCCATCTCAAAAAAAAAAAGAATTATTAGGTTATCTCAGGGTTGAAGTGACATTTTCAAGGTAAACAAATTCCCATCATTTAAGCCAAATAAATCAAGCTTGAATTGCAGATTTTCTGGTCATACAGAGCTGAGAGAGGGACTCATATCATACTACTAGGAAGTAGAAATTCCAAAGAAGCTAGAAAACCCTGTCCTCAGTAGCTCTTTCTGCTCTCAAGCCCTGAGCTAAGCCAGTACTTCCTCTCCAACATCAAAAATTAGCTATAAACTTTGAATATCCTTGTGCTTTGCAACAGCATCAGGAAAATGCCACAATGCTATGTCATCCTATATAGACCTAAGACATTTGCTATTCTTGATTATTCCTAAGAGTAGTCACTTAGGATACTCATTAATGTACTTCCTGAAGATCCAAGTTTCAAGTAGTCTTCTCATTCTTGTTTTTAACTTTTCATCATCTCTCTTTAAAAAAAAAACAAAAACATTCAGATGTCTTGGAGCACAGAAGGAAAAAAAAGCAAAGAAAAAGAAAACAAAAATTGGCTTATCTATATAATCTATACTCTCAGAAAAATTCTACCTGAAAAAAAAAAAAAAAAAAACTTAGCCTAAGAACACCCAAGGTACACTGTGGTAAAGTCTCAATGCAGAATCACGCTGTGAGCAACAGCAAATGGCAAGCTGTAGCCCTTCATCAAATAGCATTAGAATCTTCCAAGATTCATGAAATCAAAGAATATTAGAGCTGGAAAGATACTTAGGGTGCAATAACCTAGTCTAAAAGATGGAGAAAATAAAGCCCAAAGAGAGGAAATGGAGTTTTGAAGCAAAGCTGGACCTAGGACCTAAGAGGCCAGACTCCCAACTCTGGTATCTTCTCTACGCCATACCTCTTCACAAGATTGACTTTAAGGGAGTCAAGTGGCTAAGGAGAGGGTGGGCAAAAGAAAGCAAACATGGTACCAAGCAAATAAACCAAGTCTTTGTGAATTCTCCTCTGCTGCTTTGTGGTGTGACTAAGGGAGAGTTATTCCTCCTCCATATGCCTTAATTTCAAGAGTTTTTATCTTAAATATTACATAATTTTTACTAAGAAACAGGATACAATTACCACTCATGCTTTAATGGGGCCTCCCAATCACTATACGGGTAAAGTAAAAAACAACTGACTATTAGAATGGAAAGACTATGAGAATCCTTAAACAGAAAGATAACATCCTTTTGGGGCAAGGAGGTACATTTTTTAAAAGATTACTCAACTGGATGACTCCACTGAAGGAATCCACATCACCTGACTTCATAGTCTAGTATGTAGACTTTGAGGAAAATAAGTTCACTTTTCTGAATCTTGGTTTAACAGTAAAATGAAAGGTATAGAAAACAGTGCATACTTTCTTCAAAAGTATACCTACTAAAATGATGACTGTGAACCCTTTAAGGATCTAGCTGGACCACTGCAGATGGTTTAAACTTGCCATTGCTGATTTTTTCTATCCCCTACCTTGATATTTACTGTCTTACTACTAAGTATATCATATACTTTCTCAATATCCTCATTCTCTGTTTTTCTTTTTCATTTTAAGTGCATGTTAGACACTTAAAGATCTATGAAAAATATATAAACCCTTAGTAACAGGTAAATAGCTAGAATTATCTAAATCTTTTTTTTTTTTTTTTTTTGAGACCGAGTTTCACTTTTGTTGCCCAGGCTGGAGTGCAATGGTGCGATCTTGGCTCACTGCAAACTCCACCTCCCAGGTTTAGGCAATTCTTCTGCTTTAGCCTCCCAAGTAGCCGGGATTACAGGCATGTGCCACTACACCCAGCTAATTTTGTATTTTTTAGTAGAGATGGAGTTTCTCCATGTTGGTCAGGCTGGTCTCCAACTCCCAACCTCAGGTGATCCGCCTGCCTCGGCCTCCCAAAGTGCTGGGATTACAGGCGTGAGCCACCATGCCCAGCCCAATAACTAGAATTTTCAATAAACAGAGCAAAAAAACGTGCTGAGTATGAGAAAGATTTTTACTGAAGCACATCAGTCTACAGCCAATTCAGCATTCTCTGTTCAGAGGCTGCCTCTTTCTAGGGATGTGGTTAATAGTGAAAACACAAAATAATGTGAGGAAAGAGGACAAAGGTTTCATTTTCTGCTGCCTCATCGGCACATCTTAATATGGAGGACACAGTATATTAGAGATTAAAGCCAGAAGTTAAATAAATGCAAAAGGAAATGTAAACTCCAATATTAATTACGAAAAGTAATGAGTCTGTTTTTTTTTAAAAGAAAGAGCGAAAGAAAGAAAAAAAAGAATGAAAGAGAGAAAGAAAGAGGAAGAGAAAGAGGGAGAGAGAACGGGATTCTTGTTCTATTGCCCAGGCTAGAATGCAGTCTAAAAATGGGTATTAAAAACCTCTTTTATGCCAATAATTGTGCTTAACAATGGAGACAGGAAGGAATAGGGGATGAAAATAACAAACAAGCAGCCAACCAATATTTTATT
>PVKP010042170.1:0-18255 GCA_004027715.1 Plecturocebus donacophilus
CGGCACTCCAACCTGGGTGACAGAGCAAGACCTTGTCTTAACAAAAAAAAAAAAAAATTAACTGGGTGCCCTGTGTTTTATCTGGCAACTCTCCTGATGATTCTTTTAATATTCCTTCCCCAGAGCATCTTCAAATACCAGCTTCAGCCACAAGAAGGTGTCTTACCACCGCAGTGAACTTTGTACCCTCCAGACCTCTGCCTGCCAGAAGAAAGACAAGCATCCTCCCCCTCTAGGACAGGGGCGAGCCTATTCCTAACCAATAGTGAGGGCTACTCTAAACGCTGGCCGGAAGAACTGGCTCAGTGGGAGCCTTCGGTCCCCACGACGTCCGTGATCCTCCTAAGTGCTTGCTTGAGGCAGCAAAAAGGCAAGGAACGCCCTGAAGCGAACCCTTACCACCTGGCAGTTTGGCCCAGGATCAGCAGGTCCTCCTGGCCCAGGCGGCTGGCCATGTTTCCCGTGCACCCTCCTGTGTCCTCCTGAGCCAATTCTCCTTATTGGGCCGTTCATCTCCTACTCCCCAATCCCTTTGAACCCCCACTTCTGGATAAATAACCCGTCTTCAACTGCCCATGAAGTCGTGTCTACATCTTTCAAATGAGTCCAAGTTCATTTAAACAGGAAGAGGCCTCCCCCGGTCGAATCCCCCAGAACAAAGGTGAGACGTCTGAAGGCGAAGGAGCGTTGCACAGAGCACAAGTGTGTGAATTTTTCCTTGTCTTGGGGACTGTCTATTGGGATGACACATTTGGACGTCCCCGTAAAAGGTGAGGTTGCTGCTGCAGTGAGGAAATAGCTGTGATGAGGGAAAACGTGAAAGGGGCTGCCTTACTGGAGTGCCTCGTACTCAGCAATGGCTGTCGTGAAAATGACCCCAGTGTCGCCTCCTCTTGCTGGGAACAAGAGAGGAATCTCACATCTCAGCCTTTTGAAGGGGTATCCTTGGGGCTAGTTTGAGACGCAGGGAGTTTCTAACTTTCAGGAAAACCTACAGACATGAAGGCCCGGAAGCTGGAAACCACATCTTGGACCTCGGTGATTTGGAGTTTATTTAACAATGATGTTATTTGATAGTGGAAAAATTGGAAACAGTCTGAACGTCCATAATACAGGATTACTTAAATAAATGAGGTGCCTGTGGATAGAATTCTCTGTTGCCATTAAACATGACATTGAAGGCCAGTTAATGATGTGAAAAGACGTTTGATATATAATTAGATGAAAAGTTACAAAACATGTGCAATAATAATTCAGCAAAATGTGGATAGTGATAATCTCTGAGAAGTAGAATTACTGATGATATTCTACTTTTTGCAAGTATTCATCTACCTTTTTTTAAACAATGAACATGGGTTGCTTTGTGGAAAGAAAAAACGTTATTCTCTACACACTAACAATCTGTAAATACTCCAGAACTCTAAGAACCTAGAGTTGTGCTTTTAATTCAGATAAAAACCAAGAAACCAAAGATCTATTTAAAATCCAACCACAGCAAGGCAACTCAGCAGGGCTTCAAACCATTCCCTACATAATAGAGATATTATTAATATTTTTGACTTAGAGATTTGTAGACTCTCCATGAAGCCAATGAGGGCATACGTAAGCTACGAGAGATCAGAGAGACCATGTAATGAAAAGCTATTATCTCCTGGCTGGACACAGCGGCTCATGCCTATAATCCCAGCACTTTGGGAGGCCGAGGCTGGCGGATCATTTGAGGTCAGAAATTTGAGACCAGCCTGACCAACACAGTCTCTACTAAAATACAAACATCAGCTGGGCGTGGTGGCAGGCGCCTATAATCCCAGCTACTAAGGAGTCTGAGGCAGGAGACTTGCTTGAACCCAGGAGGTGGAGGTTGCAGTGAGCCGAGATCGCGCCACTATTCTCCAGCCTAGGTGACAGAGTGAGACTCCCTCTCAAAAAAGTAGAAATTAGAAAAAAAAAGAAAAGAAAAGCTATTATCTCCAGAACTCTTTCTCATTCTGTGCTACACTTCAGGCCAATCTTCCGTCAACCCCCATGACGTAGGGTTGTAACCAGACTTAGATGTCAAAATCAAGGTATTTTTTCTGTTTAATTATCAGACAGGAACAGCTTAAAAGCATGAAGAATGTGTACACTTTCTTTAGTTGTTATGGGGGAAGAGAGTTAACCCAGGTCTACAGTCACATGCACTAGAACCAATGCCAACGAGAATCCCAAGAAAAGCTGGATTTGTTCAACCAGTGGATTATTTGTAGAAGAGCCAGTTGGCTAGCCGAATAAACCAGACTGGTTATTTAATGTTATAATGGGTTGCTTGACTTACGTTTCCACCCCCTTCCATTCCCTACCCCCATCCTGCACCCTCCTCCCCACACAAGAGCGGGAGAATTAGGTGGGTATCTAACAGATGCAGTCTGCACGGCAGGGCAGATTCCACGCTCACAACCAGGTATTTCTCCACGTGACAAGCAACCTTTTGATGTTTAGGTTTTTTCACGTTTTCCCTGAACTGGACTGATACTCCGTCTCATTGAATTAAGTCAAGCCTGTTCAGATACCTTGTCCTTGAACAGTGAGGCAAAATAGAAATACACTGATCCATGATAGCTGAGGTCTGTGAGCTCCCTTCCCCATTACCTAGACAAAAGTCATGCAATCTTGACCTCTAAATCTAAAGTTATTTACCACCAAGACCATCAAATGTGCTACATGTGAGACTTGTAACTGGTGAAACAATCCCAGCCCAGCTCTCACTAGCAATGCAGCAGCAAGGGCTACTCAGAAAGAACATAAACAAGGCAAAGGCATGAGGAAGCGGGTGCCTTCCCCACATACAGGACTCCTTCACATTCGTCGGGGAGAGGGGTATGTTTCAGGAGCCTAGCTTCAAGGGAGTAAGAAAACCCGAGGCTTCATTCCATAATTCTTACTCACTACTAAAGCCATGAGGCCAGGATGTGTGTTTAAAGCCTCTTTAATTCAAAGACCTGTTATCTTTACTTGACCTTATTTCCTGTCATTGGCAAGAATCAAGCTGCTTCTATTCCCCCTAATAGCCATATAGTATAACCCTTGCTGGGAACAACCGCTGTGTGTACCTTCTTTTGTGGCAGGCTGCAATCTTGGGAAGTAATGTGTCTGTTTTGAAAAGAGTCGTTTACAGCCTGCTGTTTGACCTAAGGGATCCAGGAGCCCACCCTTTTCTGGCCTCATACACTGTATTTCCTTCCTGGGTTTTTCGCAGGTTTAATGCAGTACAGGTGGTGGTGTGTTTCCAAACCAGGTGTTTGAGGCTAAAGACATCCACTAAAATATGTGGCTTGTTCTTTTTTCCTTTTTGACTTGGAATTTTAGCACTGGGAACTACTGAGACTTGGTGATGGTGTGACTTGATTGTTTTTTTATTACGTTTTGGACTGAGCTTTTCACAGTTTTTCTCCCTGCAGTTTAACATTCCCTAGAGATGCTATAAAATCCCTATGGTTTACTAACACTTCTCAATGTAGTGTTGAGGCCACACACCCAAGCTGACCACTTGCCAGTTGATGACAGGTAGGGCCAGGAGTGCAACGAGCTGATCAGGCCACAGAAGGGCAGGACACAGGGAAATACCTGGGCAGGGGTGCGGCTGCAGACGGGCAGAACCTGACACTGATGAGGAAACAGATTCAGAAAGGTTAAGTAATTTGCCCAAAGTCACACAGCCCCTACGGGGTAGAGCCGGGTCCAAACCCACACTCTAACCACTGATGATACCATACCATTTGGGGGAAAATATGTCTGTGCACCCAAAATACTTTAACACAGGAAATCCGGACATGTCAATGACGGAACATTGCTGCAGACGGTCACTGACATGACCCTACAAAGGATCCCTCACTTAGCCTAATTTCATCAGAGCTCTGATTTTTCCATAAAATCTACTCTCATACCCTATTCCACAAGAAGTCCTACAGAAACAAGTTTCTCATGGCTGACAATGACTTTTTGATAGAAAGTACTGGAAGGGGTTCTATACCCATTTCTCTCACTCATTAGCTTGGGAACCTTGGCAAAGTCATTTAGCTTCTCTGAGGGCAATAGTTAAGGTGACTGCATGTTCCAGGTTGCCCAGAACAGTTGACTAGTTTAGGTGTGTTTGTCCCACTGTGATGGTTAATGGCGCCCCTTTTTACTCTCTAAACTATTCTAGTCTGGATGATAAGTTATGTTGTGGTTGGAGTGCAGTGGCGCAATCTCAGCTCACTGCAACCTCCACCTCCCGGGTTCAAGCAATTCTTCTGCCTCAGCCTCCTGAGTAGCTGGGATTACAGGCACCCGCCACCATACCCAACTAATTTTTTGTATCTTTAGTAGAGACAGGGTTTCACCATGTTGGCCAGGCTGGTCTCAAACTAGTGACCTCGTGATCCACCTGCCTTGGCCTCCCAAAGTGCTAGGATTACAGGCGTGAGCCACCGCGCCCGGCTGAGTGTTCATCTTTTGAGAATATTTCCCATTCTTTTGATATTAGCACCTCAATGTTTTTTGAAGAATCCTCCTGCCTCATATGGCTTAGGCGGCTGAAGATGGCCAATTAAGTTTCCAAATCCCCCCAGCTATGGTGACTGTTTCAGAGATGAGCACATGGTCTGCACCTGGCCAGTGAGGGTGGGCATGCAAGACTTTTATCGGAACTACCACGGAAGAGGCCTTCTCTTTCCAGTGAGGTTGCTGGGCTGTGGGATATAAGCCTGGGGCGTCATTGGCCATGACACGAGGAACGTCCGCCAGAGAAGAAAGCCGTGCAGACCGTGGAGGAATGCAGGAAAGGAAAGGACCAGGAGGATGGTACCGCTTGAACTCTTGGCCATAAGCCAGATATATGGAGGAACTTCCTAGTTAAATGTACCAATAACTTCCCTGTTATGCACAAGCAAGTTTGAATTGGGTTCTGCACTTGCAGCTGAAGGAGGGCTGACTAAAAACGGAGATTGGAATAGATTGGAGGTATGACATGCCAGAACAGCCCTGGCATTCATACCTCCATTGATAGATAAATTAACACACACAGAGCTCCCACCCCACTGGGGAAACTGAGGCATTACCCACCCAGTTCTTTCATGGTTTGATTGTTAAAACGTCCAATAGTACCAAATTCTACAATAAAAATTTAGAAGGATTAAATGCATTTAATAAAGAGATTTTCCAAACAGGCTTTGTGTGAGCAACATGACTGTTCATTCACCTGGGTGCAGGTGGGCTAAGGCCGAAAAGGGCATTAGCGAAGGGCAGTGGGATAGGAGTTGCTTTTATAGGTTGGGGCAAGTTTTTGGGGAGGGGCCAGGGGTGTTAACTGAGTAAGATCAGTTACAGTGGTGGGGGTGAGGCAAGGAATACACATTACCATAAGTTCAGTTACAATGGCGGGTGGGGTAAGGTGTAAAAGTAGTTAATATGGCAGGGTGGGGTGAGGAGTATCCACATTACTGTAATAACAATTAAGATGGCAGCGTGGGTTGATGTCCAGGGGGAAGCTCTGCTGGGGTCAGGGGCAGTGATTAGCCGAGACATGCAGGACTTTAGACTTTCTGGGTCCGGGCTTGCACATGGAGGCCTGACACTGGTGATGCTTAGAAGAACATCAAACATCATCTAATCCAGTGTTTTTGAGGGGTCCATGGAGACCTAGGTTCTAGGGAAATGTCTCAGTGGCTGCCCTAGGGGGTTAGAGGTGGCCCTGAAAGTTAGGGTCAGAGAGTGAGAGTAGGCAGGACCTAATGGCTGTCCCCTACTTCACCCATTAGGATTCGGGGCGAGAGTTCATGCAGGGGAGGTAAAGGGTTCCATTGCTTTAAGAAGACTGGAAAAGCAGTCATTTAGTCAATACCTAGCATTTTAAGAAGAGGACCCAAAAGCCCAGAGGTAGTAAGGAATACCTCCTCCCTCAAGGTCATGTGTAGTTGACTTGAGAGGGAAAACCTGAAACCTATCTGGTTCTCTTTGACATCACAATGTCTTGTTAGGTATAATTTTTTTCATTTTTTATTCATTTATTTTTTTGAGACAGAGTTTTACTCTTATTGCCCAGGTTGGAGTGTAATGGCGTGATCTCAGCTCACTGCAACCTTTGCCTCCCAGGTTCAAGCGATTCTCCTGCCTCAGTCTCCAGAGTAGCTGGGATTATAGGCGCCCACTACCATGCCCAGCTAATTTTTTTTATTTTTAGTAGAGACGGGACTTCACCATGTTGGCCAGGCTGGTCTCAAACTCCTGATCTCAGGTGATCCACTCGCCTCGGCCTCCCAAAGTGCTGGGATTACAGATGTGAGCCACTGAGCCCGGTGAATTTTTTCTTAAAAAAGCTTTTACTTCATGGTATTATGAAGACAAATAGAGTTATATTTATATCATAAACAGTACATATTTATATACTATATAAATAGAATACAAATAAAATTTTGTATCTGTTTACTTGCATGGGGTCTGTGTACCTCCCTAGACTCTAAGCCTCATGTGGGAAGGAAGTAGTGGATGAGAACCCACCACCTCAAACACAGTGGGAGCACAACAAAAATGTGTTTTAACAGGTAAGAAAACAGCCAATCAGAGGAGCATGCTAAGTAGCATCTGGGGATGAAGTCATCAAAATCCAGATTGCGGAAAACGCTCAGAACCAACATGCTTCTTCAACAAATCTCAAAGGAAAAAAAATAGAGAATAAATCTGCAGATTAGAGATCTGAGGAATAGATGAACCATATGCGATGTGGGATCTGTGTCAAACCAATTGTTAAACTTAGAGATAATCAGGGAGGTTTCAAAGACTATAAGGATGTTGGATAGTATTGTCATTGTTGTTTTAAGGGTAATAGCAATATCATGGTCGTGTTTAGTGTTGTGTTTAATAGCGATATCGTGGTCGTTTATCGAGTCCTCATCTTTTAGAAAAGCACACTGAAATATTAAGGGCTGATGGCTGAAATGATATGATCTTGCAAATTTTGTGCAATTAATCTGGGGGTGAAAGGAGAGATGGGAGGTAGCGTTGAAAGATTGGCCTAAAGGTGATCATTATTGAAGTTGGGGAGAGTCTCCATGGAAATTCATTGTACTGCTTTGCTATTTTTGTGTATGTTTGCAATTTTCTACAATAAAAATTTAGAAGGACTAAAGGCAGGGAAGGAAAGGAATAGAAGGAAGACCCTTTCTTTGGAGTCAAACTTGAATTCACATCTTGGCTCTTCCATTTACTAGCTGTTAGGCTCAAGGTTACCACTTATCTTCAGTTTCCTTCACTGCAATGGTACTAAAAATACTACTACTTCTCTCTTAGAGAGGTTGTGAGAATCAAATGAAGTCATAAACGCAGTCTGTCTGGTAAGTTGTATGTAATAAAGGGTAACTGTTACGGTTAAGATCAAATGTTGAACATACTGCCCTCTTATCTACGTAAAATTGGTGCCAGAAAAATTACACTTTAGGCCAGGCGTGGTGGCTCAAACCTGTAATCCCAGCACTTTGGGAGGCCCAGGCAGGTGAATTATGTGAGCTCAGGAGTTGAAGACCAGCCTGAGCAACATGGCGAAACCCCATCTCTACAAAAACTACAAAAATTAGCCAGTCATGGTGATGTATGCTTGTAGTCCCAGCTGCTTGGGAGGGTGAAGCATGAAAATCACTTGTGCTCAGGCGGTGGAGGTTGCAGTGAGCTGAGATAGCATCGCACTCCAGCCTGCGTGATAGAGCCAGAGCTTGTCTCAAAAAAACAAAATTACACTTTAACAAAAATAATAACTAAAATTGTAAAATCCTGTTTTACCTATAATACTGTCCTCCTCTCCTCCCTATTCATTGATTTTTTAAATCCTCATACTCAAAGTGAAACCTTTGTAAACAAAACTTACAAATTGTAGTAAACAGTAACGTAATGACAAAAACTAATAAAAATGATTTTTTAAATGAAGCTAAATAAAAATAAGTTTATTTCAGCTTATAGTTAACCACATTTGGAAAATAATGGAAAATGTGCTCTAATTCTTAGAACAAACAATAAATTAATTAGTTTCAGGGGTTTTGGTGCAATTTTTTGCCAATGTTACATGACAGTACAATAGCAGTACCTTCACTTCAGGTTTTATTCTGCAGTATGATCATAAAAATAGTTATTTTCACAAAAATATTATAAGACTTCATCTATTTCCTGAAGCCTTTCCTATTCAAGTCATTCTCTTTTGAAGCATCACGCCACCTTTCTTTTCTTCAGTTGGCAGTAGACTGATTTAGTGATGTTCACATTTTCAACAGCTTTTTCAGAAACCATAGGACTTTTCCAACATCATCCTTAGAATGTTTCATGAAATCCTGTATTCTTGCATGATTTTTTTGATGTGTTAGCTTGGATAGATGTCGATGTCAAGTGGGAGGAAACAGAGGTATTCAAAGGTGTACTAATTTTATAATGTGCTAGTTATTTGGGAATTCTGTATCCCTAAGCAACCTACCAATGGTTAGGACTAGAATACAAGGCACAACCAAGCTGTATTATGCCAGCGCTGCCCCCTGGTGACAGATATGAAGAACTGATCCTCCCTTCACTTCCCACCCAGGCTGTGCTCTCTCTTTTTTCCTGTCACCGCTCCCCTTCCATTACCAGCAACAGGCTTTGTCTTTCATATGAAACCTCTATTTTCTTTCTTTTCTTTTGCTTACGAACCTCTGAAAACTCTTCCTCTTACCTGCCTCCCATTTCACTCTCCATCTAGGTGCCAAAAACAACCTCAGCAGAAGCTGATGAACCTAAGGGTGGCTCCAGGGGCTCGCCTGTCTGTGTCACAGAATGAAAAAGCCATTTGTTCAAAGTGAAGTCAGAATGAAAAGCATTGCTATCAAGCTGGGGGGGTCCTGGAAGGTGCCCAGAAGTTCTCTTCAAAACTCTGTGCCTTTTCCTTAACCTTTAAGAAAAACTTTCTCAAATACCAGCATTCATAATCAGTTACAAACATGTTCTTTGTTCATCTTTTTATTGCTGCCCTGAGAGGGGAGAAAACCTTTTTCTAGATCATAGGGGTGGCCCTCCTAAGAGACTGTGCTGAAACTGTTGGGGCCCTCTTCTATGAAGGCAACCATCTTTCCCCCACTCCAAATTGCTTCTTGACATCCCACTCTGCTGTGTTCTCCAGACCGCAGAGGACCCAGGGCTTACTGGGCTCCCACTCAGAACCATGTTGGTTTCTCCCATAGTTGTCCTTCTCTCCTCCCTGTTCACTGATTTTTCCAGTCCCCAGAGTAGCTTCGTCCTGGATTCAAGCTCTGGCAATACCACCTAGTAGGCACGTGTGATGAGGGCATCCCACCCTTCTAGGCCTGATATAGTCTGAATGTGTGTCCCTGCCAAAACTCATGTCATATTGCAATCCCCAATGCTGGAAGTGGGGCCTGGTGGGAGGTGTTTGGATCATGGGGGCAGATCCCTCTTGAGTAGCTTGGGCCATCCCCTTGGTGATAGTGAGCTTTCACTCTGAGTTCAGATGAGATCTGGTCCTTAAAAGTGTATGGCACCTCCCCACACTCTCTCTCTCGTTCCTGCTCTTGCCATATGACATGTCCATTCCCCTTCACCTTCAGCCATGACTGAAAGCTCTCTGAGGCTCCACCAGAAGCTGAGCAGATCTCGGCACCATCCTTCCTGTTAAGCCTGCAGAACCGTGGGCCAATTAAACCTCTTTTCTTTATGAATTACACAGTCTCAGGTATTTCTTTATAGCAATGCGAGAATGGCCTAATATAAGGCTTCAGCGTTTCCATCTTTAAAATGAGAATAGTGACAGTATCAGCTTCACAAGGTCACTGTGAGGGTAAATACATTAAGAAAGAACAGGGGTGTGTGTTTGGTGGGGAGGGCGGTGGTACTTGTGGTAGGCAGCATCATGGCTGGCAGAGTTAGCGCTCAATAAATGTCACCCCTTGCTTTTTCAGTTCCTTGTGGCTTACACCTGTGCTATCATGAACTTGCCAACAAACCCGGGGGAAGACTCCTTCCTTGGCTCTGCCTGTGCCAGACTCATTTTTACTGTTGCCAGAAGATGTGTTAAGGTAGCAGCAGAGAAGACATGAACAGCCTTTGTGAGGTAAGGAACCTACAGGATTTTTCCTAAAGGGATTCACTTCTCTTCTTTCCTATTTTCCAAGACTTGACAACCCCTTAGGTTCAGGAACTAGCAGAAGCAGTTTCACCTTGGAACACAATTTTATTTGCTACCTAAAGTAAAGGTACACTTTTAAATTTCTTTAAATTTCTTCCTTTGCTTATAAATAGGACATGATTATTGAAGAGATTTTGGAAAACCACAGAAGGTGCAAAGATTTTAAACACCACCTGACTTCCTTTCAGAGATAGCCACTGATAACATTTCACCATCTTTTTTATATATATGTATCTCTATATTCAGAGGTAAGCACTGATAACATTTCACCATCTTTTTTGCATATGTGTATCTCCATATTTGTTAAAAATAGACTCCTGGCCAGGCGTGGTGGCTCATGCCTGTAATCCCAGCACTTTGGGAGGCCAAGGTGGGTGGATTACTTGAGGTCAGGAGTTCGAGACCAGCCTGACCAATATGATGAAACCCTGTCTCTAATAAAAATACAAAATTAACCGGGCGTGGTGGCAGGCGCCTGTAGTCCCAGCTACTTGGGAGGCTGAGGCAGAAGAATCACTTGAACTCAGGAAGTGGAGGTTGCAGTGAACTGAGATCGTGCCACTGCACTCCAGCCTGGTGAGAGAGCGAGACTCTATCTGAAAAAAAAAAAAAAAAAAAATAGACTCCTACCATTGTTTTGTTTCTGTTATACTTTCATGCTTTGCTTTGTCACTTAACTTATATATGAGCATTTCCCAGCATTCAATAGTCATCAAAAATGATTACACTATAATTCATCATGGAAATGAACCATAAATATTTATACAATCTATCATGTCCAATTTAAACAACCCTGGAATGAATACTTTTATCAGAACTCTGTTGTCTTCACATCTGAGTATTCCTTCAGTATTAATTTCTAGAGGGGGATTACCAGGGTTAGAATGGATTACCTCACTTCATACTCTTTATACATACCGCAAAACGTTTGCAGGAAGATTGTGCCGCTTTACAATCCCATCAGCAAAGTCTGGGGGACCTAAATGGCCCACCTCTAGTCTCTTGTCCCCTCAGCTTCTGAGTGGAGGTTGTGAAGGGCTGCTCATCAGAGCATTCGAGAGGGATTCATACTGCTTCCTGTCGTTGATTTTTAAGAGAACCTCAGGTGTGTTAAAGAGGTATCATACTTCAAATGGTTCCTATGATCTGACACTACCCTAGCTTTCTCCACTGTTCTATGTTTTTGAAGACAGGATCTTGCTCTGTCACCCAGGCTGGAGGGCACTGGTGCAATCATAGCCTACTGTAACCTTGAACTCTTGGGCTCAAGTGATCCTGCCACCTCAGCCCCCCGAGTAGCTGGGACAGGCAGGCATGTGCCACATCACTCAGCTGTTTTTTTTGTTTGTTTTTTTTTGTAGAGATGGAATCTCACTATATTGCCCAGGCTGGTCTCAAACTTCTGGACTCAATCAATGCTCCCACCTCAGCCTCCCAAAGTGCTGGGATTACGGGCTTCAGCCACCGCACCCAGCCTCCACCCTCTTTTTAGTGAAACTCCAAAGGTCCTGGCACTAAAAGTGGTTAGCATGGAACAACAGCCTGAAAACCACCGTCACCACCCCATTATTAGCTAACCCAGCCCCTCATGTGTTACCTGCAAACATTAATCACAAAAGTAGTTGCTTTTTATTCATTTATTTCTCTTCTGTGTTCCTCACTATAATGTATGTTCCATGAGGGACCACATTGTCTTATTCGTCATTGTAAGCCCAGCACCTGGCCCTCTGCCCAGTACAGAGCAGATGCTCAATCAATACGTGTTGAATAATCAAATGATTCATCTTTGTCCCTCATAAATGATATAGGGACAAAAATGTCCCTACCTATATCACATGTGCCCCCCAAGTTTACAAGAGTATGGGGCCCATAATCAGATGTAGATGTTTAATAGTAACTGAAGATATGGCCAGTTATCACATTGCCAAGCAGGATGTAAGTTTCATAGCCGGCATAGTCATTTTGTCAACAAAATCCACTGTTATAACCTTCCCTATTTAGAAAGTCATTGCAAGGAGTGCCCCCAGCACGAGGCAATAGCTTCATGGATATTCACTGGAGCCCGTCACTGGGTTGGAGTTTAGGGCCAGCTTAGAACTCACATATTGGCCAAAGTAACACCTCTGGGATTCCAATGCTAATGGAATATTTTGACCTGTGCAGTCGGAACCAGCTGAAATGTTCACACCCCTGTGAGGCTACTGCAAGCTGTTGAGAGAATGGATCACTGTCACTTTAAGTTTGAAGTGCCCAAATTAAATATAGTTTTGGGAGGGGTGAGTATATTTTTATGGTGTACATACAGTGTAGGCACTAAACCACCCGGGCTTGACTCCCAACCTCTCTCACTGGTTATATGACTCTGGGTACATTCATTGTTTGCTGTGCCTCAGTTTCCTCATCTGGAAAACAGGCATACTAACAGTGTCTACCTCATGTTGTTTTCAGGATGATTCATGTACAAATACATGTAAAACATTTACATCGGTCCTCACACAGAGGAAGCACCAATGAACATTCACCATGGTCATCACTGCTGTCCTCTGGCCATCATCCTTCCTCATGACATCACTGTCAACCCCTCCATCCTCGGCCCTGCTCTCTCTCCTGTTCTTTCTCCTGTTCTTCCTTCTCACATCTCAGATTGTGGTCATTCAACAATAAAGACCGATTGGCACCAGCCGCACACCAGAGACTTTGCTAAGTGCGAAGGACACGATTTGCCCTTTCTTCTTGGAGTCCAGTATAGGAAATGGACTAGAAGTCAGACAGTTTAATGCAGGATGCTAAGAGCTAGGGCATGGGTAGGCGTGACCTGCTATGGGGGCACCTGCCCCCCAGTGTGGCCAGAGAGGCCTTCCTGAACAGAGAAACCTGGCAGGTGAGAAGAAGAGAATTCCAGGAAGAGGGAAGAGCACACAGAGGGGCCTGGAGGCAGGAGAGCCAGCAAGACCAGTTCAGGGAGTTCAGAAGAGCTCGTTCTCACTGGAAAAGGAGTCAGGGCAGGTGGACGGGGCGGGGAGTTCTGAGGGGTGATGACATTGAACTCAGCAAGGCCGGATCATGTTAAGGAGTCTGAGGCCTTAACATGATCTCCCAGGTCTCCCTGTTCCAATGGGAACACCTGAAGGATGTCGAATAGGGAGTGATATGATTGCATTTCCATTTCAGAACATCGCTCTGGCTGCTGCCTGCAGACTACATTGCATGGGGTTAAGAATGGAGCCATCGAGACCAGCCAGGAGGCATTGGATCTACGCAGGATGGTGGCCTGATCCAGGATGCCAGTGGGAACAGACGTGTTCGTGAGCTATTAGGAGGAGCCGTGATGGGCTAGCTCGTGGGCAGTGGAGCCCTGACGCTGTCCCAGGCCCTGAGCTCTGGCACCTGGATCCTGTGATGCCACCAAGCCTGTCTTTCTATCTATAGCCTCGCCTGCTCCCACATGCCCCTTGCCTGGCAGCCAGATTCTGCTGCCCCGAATACCATGCTAAAGTGGTCCCCTCTGATCCCAACAGGATTGCTCATCGTGGCTTGGGCACCTCTGTGGTCACCTGGGAGCACAGCAGCTCCCTACCTCCCTTCTCATTCAAACAGCTGACCCGCCCACTGCTCCCTCCACCTGGATGTGTCTTCCCTGCCCTTTGGGACATAGATCCTTCTCATCCTCAGGTCTCTGCTGAAACATCACCTCCTCAAAGCAAGCTTCCCTGGGCTCCTCTACCTTGCTCTTCCTTGGAACACTGACCATTGGTCTGTGTTTGTGGAGTTTCTGCAGTTTCTGCCTGTCGCTTGCCTCCCCCTTAGCACACACCCTTTGAATGTCAGTCCAGGAGGACCCTGCTGCCTTGCTCTCCATCATCTCCCAGGCATCCAGTGCTGTGCCTGCCACTCGCTGCTGCTCCATACATCACTGTGGAATGAGTAATGAGTGAAGGAAGCACACTGTGTCCCCAACCATCAATCAGAGCAGCTCCCTTCACTGTGCAGACCTTGCCTGACTCTCAAGCTCCATCTCCAACCTCACCCCTGCACACATACAATGCCTACACACACACAGCCCTGCCCCCACCCACACACACCCACATGCTTTAGGCTCAACGAGGCTGACATGACTACAATTCCCCATTGCCAAACCTTTGCACGTATGGGTTCCCTCTTCCCTCACAGACCTCCTGTCTGCCCAGTCCACCCCTTTGGATCCTCCAAAACCCAGCTCAGACATGACTACTTTCAGGAAGCCCGTCCTCACCAACCATCACAACTAAGTTACTCTCCCTGCTCCCTCCGCTTCCTCCGCACCCATCGTGATTGCAGCTGGAAGTCGCCATGAATTTGAATTCTCTGCACGTGTCTCCTAGTAGACCTGAGAGTAGACCTGATGTTTCAACTGGAACCACAGACTCCTAGAGGCTTCTGGAAGAATCATGCACTGTTACCAGGGTTACATTGCCCCCTCTTCAGAAGGACCTGCCTTCCTTCTCAAGGCCCTCACACCAGCAGGCTTCTGCTCTTAGACACAGAACTGACTAAGTTCTGACTAAGATCTGTCCAGCCTTGGCCTTGTCCTTCCACAGCCAGGGGCAAGAGGCAAATTACAGTTCTGCTTCCGCCCCTTTTTCATCCCCAATATTTTCATACAAATAAAAGTCAATGCAGGCCTGGCACGTGCCTCATGCCTGGCACGTGGGAGGCCAAGGTGAGTAGATCATTTGAGATTGGGAGTTTGAGACCAGCTTGGCTAACATGGTGAAACCCTATCTCTACTAAAAATACAAAAATCTGCTATGAGTGGTGGCGCACACCTGTAATCCCAGCTACTTGGGATGCTAAGGCAGGAGAATCACTTGAACCCGGCAGGCAGAGGTTGTAATGAGCTGACATTACACCACTGCACTCCAGCCTGGGCGACAGAGTGGGACCCCATTTCAAAAAAAAAAAAGTAAATTCACAGATGGCCATCCAAAACCAGAAATCAATAATGATGGCTTCTTCTGGAAGGTGAGGAACAGGAACATGGGGTCTGAGGAGGGAAGGAGACTGCACTAAACGTCTTTTGTCTCCTTTTAACCAGGAGAATGCATTAGTGCTTATTGCATTGTCATAACAATGTAGTTACCAAAAGTCAGAGATACATGAAGGGCAGAAATCCTTAAGAAGGAAGAGGCACCAGGTCGGGACTTCAGGGAGCAGGCAGCAGGGACGGGGCCACCCAGGCTGGGAAGAGGCTGCGTTTGCACACTGCCTCCTCCTCGGCCCCGCCCTTCTCCACGCCATCAGGAGGTGAACAAGCAGAGACCACCCCATCCCCAGCCAAAAAAACAAAAAGTGAACCATCAACTGTATCTACCTGACCCAAGAGTTACAGTCAGGGCAGGAGGAAAAGCTTACACGCCCATAAATAACGTGTCCTGGGGACCTACTATTCCAGCACTTGGGCTGCGGGCTGCCTCAGTGAAGGGCTCAGTGAGGTATACGCCTTTATAGGCCTTCCACGGATGCAGAAGTGCAAACAGCGATCCACCTGCCATGCAAGGCACCCATGATGGAAACGCGTGCTGGCTACAGATGTGGGTGGAGAACAGGAGCCTTTTGCTCCGACTGCAGCATCAACTGGCCCATCTCTGCCCGCCAAGGACCCAGAGCTGGGAAGGCTCAGCTCTTGGCTACCTGACGGCTCCAGGACATGCAGTCCATTCATCGGGGAAGGAAGTCTAGGAACCATCCCTTCTCCCAGGAGAAAGTGGCTTCTTTGTCCCAGGAGAAAAGGAGAAAAGAAATTCCTTTGTGTGTTACAAAGCAGGTTGCTTTTCTTCCCCTCTTTTATGAATCTAGTTGCTTGAAAGGTCCTGTATTGAACCTACCTTTGGCTGTCATGTCTCTCCATGATTATGCACAAGGCAAGAGAAAGCAACAACTGTAACTTGAGACTCAGCGATTCAGCTTAACCACCCCAAATAACTGACAGCGTGGGTATAAAACATGCCGCAACAATGCCGGCCCAATGGCTATTACAGTGATTTACTCTGGACCACATGAAGTTCAGCGGCCGGGGAAGAGGGCAGAGCCTTAAACGGGCTTTCATGCCTGTGTCGTAAATTCAGATCATTGCTTCAAAGGTGGTGCCAAAGTGCTGGTAACCCAAAGTCAAGGGGCCTCGGTTTTGTTTTCCAGGGCAAAGGGACACCATCAATGATGGGAGAGTTCTGCAGAGGTGACCCAGGGATGAGTTCCCGGCCACGTCTTCCCTAGCTTTGTCTCTTTGGCCTAGAAGAAGAGGCATAAAAGGTGTCAGCAGCCCCAGTGCTCAGTAAATCACTGGGTGTGAATCAGTAGGGCTGGGTGACGGCCTTAGGGGGGTCTTTCTCCTGGAGGCCAAGCCCAGAAGGCCCCACACTCGGTGACCCCATCAATGGGTCATCAGGCCTTGCTCAGTTACAGAAGAGACCTCTTCCAGGGTTAGAAAGAGGGGATGGGAGAAGAGTCCTCAATTCCCACAAAGAAATAGTCTCAAGTCACTGTGTTGGTGGCAATGAAAGGAAAACACGACATGCTGATATTGACCACTTAATAATCTCTAACATTTCATGAGCTTGGGTTTTATGCCAGGATAGTGCTATTGGGGGGAAAAAGATTTTGTTTCAGAGTCAAAAAGACCAATGAGAAAAAGAAGCCTATATACTATATTAAAACAAGTATCAGTCATTTACCAACAACAGCTACCATCTATTAAAAGAACACTTTACCCCATATTTATCTGGAGAGGGAAATATTATAACTGCCATTTTGCAGGAAACAGAGGTTAAGAAACATCCACAATCTCACAGCTAGTTACATGTAGGTATATATGTGCTCTTTTATATGACATTGGTACATTTATTTCATATTTTAAATTTAGAATTGGAAGTGGTTTACACTTAGTGATTAGCTATTTTTAAACATAAAGAACAACTGTGTTGCAGGGTATGATGGCACATGGCTGTAATCTCAACATCTTAGGAGGCCAAGGCGGGAGGATGGCTCGAGCCCAGGAGTTTGAGATAAGACTGGGCAACATAACAAGATCCCCCATCTCAAAAAAAACAAAACAAAACAAACAACAACAAAAGAACTGTTTTAACTATTTTCTGCATATTTGGAAAAGAAATGTCTTTCTCTTTATTTTCTCGGATGTAGTAAAGAAACCACGTGGCACAACAGCCACCTCCAGCATCTTTCATAAGTGGAAAGAGTCAAGAAACAGTCCATGACCCAGGAAGGCCCAGTGCTTCCGGAGACTGGGGTCTGATCCCACCCTGATGCTCACTTAGTATATTACCTGAGTCAAGCCCCTCCCCTTTCTGGCAAAGCTGAGGAGGCTGATTTCTAAGGTTTCCTCCATCCCAGCCCTAAAGCTTGAGATGTAATTGGTGCACTCTGGGGCAGGCTGCCACCTGGACACCCATCCTGAGTGATATAAAACAGCTTTCCTAGAGGACTAGAACCAAGAGGGCTACGTCGTTCAGGGACCTTTGTGCATTATCTTGCCTCCCTGTGCTTGTAGAGCTAGATTTGTGCTGTCTTCAGACCCTACAAATGTCTTGGGTTTTGTGTAGCAGAAGCTTCTGCCACAGACACCACCATAATGGACTGGTCCAGAGGTGGCAAATGGATTTTCTCTCATTTGCACAATAGTAGTCAGGCCCAGTCAGGGGACAGAACTCACACCGGTGATTTTAGCAGCATCGAACATGAGGAATTGTTAGCTAGGTATCCAGAAGGGGGAAAATGGAACTCGAGGGTGCTATGGAGATGGCAGCCATGGGAAGCAGCTCCACCCACACAGCTGGAGCCCAAAGGGAAATGCTGCAACATGGAAGGCTGGAAAAGGCAAAACGCGGACCTCTGAAGAAGGGGCTGGCAGGCTGGTGCCTCTGTCTTTGAGGGGTACCAGGAAGGTGGTGTCAAAAATTTTCAAAAAGCTACAAACCAGTTCAGCTTTTGCCACAAGAAGAAACTGCTGTCGTCTGGCTGGACAAGCATTGCCTGGTGGATATGGACAGCAACCATGAGCAGATAGGAAAGACAGATGCCGCTCCCCC